>JAUJYS010002067.1:0-15640 GCA_033995665.1 Melogona broelemanni
ACTTAACCAATACAAAACACGTGCAGTGCAAAAAAATAATGTAGACATAGAAACTAAACTCTATTAATTGCCATAGATATATGTCGATATGTAATTTATGTTATTTCCATTTATTTTTTTTTCAATTTTTCTTTTTCTATATTTTTTTTCAATTTTTTTTTTCATTTTTTTCTCTCATTTTTTTTATAATTTTTTTTTACACAAACGGGGTCGAAGCCGGGCTTTAAAGCTATCTACCGTCATGACGTCATCTACCGTCATGACGCCATCATCTGTAATAACGTCATCAATTTTTTTTATACATTTTTTTTCTTTTTTTTATTACATTTAAAACAACCGGGCGAAGCCGGGAGAAAAAAGCCAGTATATATATCTTTCGCTATTGAAACGTGGCATTGTAATGAGGTGAATTTATTTTTGGCGACATTTCTGACTTTTTCTAGAGGAGGAATTGTCGAAGATGGCGCTGAAGCGGTACCAGGAGGTGACTGCCACGGGTCCGGAACGGTTGGTCTCCGGCTCCGACGATTTCACCCTCAGGATGTGGCTTCCCGAAACGGACAGGAAGTGGTTGGCTCAGATGACGGGACACCAGCAGCTGGTGAGATAAGCAACACATTTGCATTTTTTCTATTCCTTTCCTTTCTGCCATCTTCATTAACTTTTTTTTTAAGGTCAACGATGTTCGTTTCTCACCCGACACCCGTCTGGTGGCCAGCGCTTCCTTCGATAAGTCCATCAAGATTTGGGACGGTCGCACGGGCAAGTGAGTGGCATCGATTGGTTTGTGCGAATAAGCTCTTGTACCGTCGAGACAAGTTTAAAACATAATTTCGATGGGGTCTAGGTATTTGGCATCGCTGCGTGGTCACGTGAGCGCCGTGTATCAAGTGTCCTGGTCAGCCGATTGCAGGTTGCTGGTCAGCGGAAGTTCAGATTCCACAATCAAGGTGTGGGATATGCAGACCAAGAAATTGGCCGTCGATCTTCCAGGGCACGCCGACGAGGTACGAGATTTGGTGATGTTATTCTTCGAAATGGAAATTTTTATTAATAAAAGAAAAGTTTATAGATAAAAATTTGTTCATTCGTTCCAACAGGTCTATGCTGTAGATTGGAGTCCTTGCGGGCAGCGAGTAGTGAGTGGTGGAAAGGACAAGTTGCTAAAAATGTTAGTTGTTATAATTATTTTCATTTGCTTTTTTGTTTTGACTGTGACTTATTTTGAACGAAGCATATCTTTCTTTGTGTCTGAATGTACTAATTTGGTTCTCTTTGGTTGGTTTAGTTGGCGACAATAAACAAGAAACCAACGGGGAAGGAAAGAGACGTTCGCTGGAGTGGTCATTTAGTGCGAGTCTGAAATTTGATGTTTTGCACATTGCGGGACAAAGATGGAGGCTGTTTTATAGAACTGGAAGCGATTCAGCAGATTTTCGTTGATGCTTTAAAAGATCAGGGTTTCGAATCCTGCAAATTCTTTTTTTTACGTGCAAATCAATTTGCAACCCCGATATTTTTATTTCTGTCTGGTGTTCGCATCTTGTCCAGGACAAGCCACTGTACTGATAAATAAATTATCCTCAATCGAACATCTTTTTCAATCTTTGTTATTATTGTCAGCTTTTTAATGAGTTTATTCAACAATCATCGTGAGCAGACAAGAAATGTACAGATCTTTTTTTAAGTACAAATAAATAAAAATAAATAACGGTATCAAAATGCGTAAAGACAGCTCATGTTTCGCTTTGGGGAACTTGGAAACAACAACGCAATAATAGTTAAGCGAACGAGATATGCAAAAGTATTTATGTGTCGCATACAAGCACAAAATGTTTCAATTATATATTAACATCAACTCTTGGCCAGTGTTCAACATTTTTTTGTATAGGAGCAACTGATCCAGTTATGAACCATGAACAAATAAATGCGTATGTGTTGATTGTAAACGTAAACAAATTATGAACCAATTGACAACGCTTTATAATTGCCATTCGTAGAGTTTTGCCCTTTAGAGCCATCAGCCGCCATACATGTGTTTTAACACGATGTCACAAACTAATGCGTAAAAATATCTCGCGCACACCCAGACGGGGTTCGAAGTTTCGGGTTAATCTTTGAAAATCTCGACGGGCATGTCTCAGTTAATAAGCAGTTGTAGGTTTTCATCAGTAGTGCTGAGCGTCTCAACCCAACACATTTTTCATGACTGTCAACAACCTATCCTTAAAGGAACACTGGTCACGCTGACGACGCATTTTGCTCGTGCGAGAAAAGCTTTTAAACACGTGCCGGGTGACGCCAATGCAGCCTGTGTAAGGTTAATAATAGGCTGTTGTCAACCATGGAATAAAATATTCAATACATGCATCTATTCAGATAACCTTAAACATTTGTTAGGGGTGTCATCCCAGGTGAAAGTTTAAGTTTGATTGTTGCGCTTGATCATTTCTGGATAAAAATAAGAAATTGATGGGATATCTTAGATATTTTTATGTGCAAGTGACTATTTTTTTTTGTTGGATGATAACTGACTATATATTACAGTTGATATAATATAATATGCGAATAGTTGGTGGGCTTTCGTCTAATGGGATATCTTGTCAGTAAATATCACGTGACCTTCTTCGAAAAGTCTTAACGATGTGTCGCTAGAAATTACCATATACAAGTACTATCCGCTTTACCTGAAACTATTTATTCCTTTAAGTTTTGATCGCCAAGCTAAGTTATCTTGGCCTGGTGAGTGTTTTTTTTTTACAAATGAAATATTATTAAGCTGGACTTAATTCAAATGACCAGCACATGAACCTGAGAGGATTTTATTATTATTATGCAGAGATTCGTTGATGTCGAGCGCAACGGTCGAATATATATATAAATATATATATATTTGTAATTGTTCTTGGGGGCCCAATGAACAAATTGTTTCTGTGCAACTGTATAATCAATAATTTCATCGATATTTCATTGGGCAAGATCGTGTCGAGCGTCAATTAAAGGAAGCGTTAATTCAACGAAATCGCGCAATTCGAGGGTCAATATTATCAGAACATGCACAGATGATTTATAAGAGAACATAATAATTAAACGGTATGGATAAGTTACCAGACTAACAAGTGATCGTAGTTGAATCAGAGCTCATGCACTAGATTTTTGTTGTCGTTTCAAGCACGGAGCACTGGTTTGAGCATTCAGTTAACGTGTTTAAATCGGAAGGCCACTACAGGGCACAAATTTGTATAGTTACAGTTGGTATTATAATATCTTTGTCAGTGTGACGTAGTTATCGGGCCGCTATTTTTGCTCGAAATTAAAACAAACATTCTCAATTATCAACAGTCATACACACACTCAAATAAAAAAAATCTCAACATTATTTTTTTATTATATTCTTATTTCTAAGCGAAACTATACTTCGTCGATTTTTGACGAGTAGGGCCGGTTACCACGACGCGAACTTCTTTTTTTTTCTCCAATTGACAAGAGCTAAAAATGTATGTACAACGCGCCTCAAAATTTGACTAGTTAAAAACTGCGCTGCTCTCTTTTACTATAGAAATGAGGGCCAGCAGATATTATACACACACAGTGGCTGAATGTGCTCGCTGAAAATAGGAGCTCAAGAAAACTAGACTTCAATGTGTGTTTTTGTGTGTGTGTGTGTGTGGAGCTGTACTTTCGTAATTTTTTTATTTTCTGCTGAGCTTATTTCTTTTAAAATACTTATTGAGAGGCACAAGAAGCGTAAAAACGGGAACCAAGTTCTAAGATGATAATAATATATTATTATATGTACAGTACGGTGCTAGATCGATGGTCTATTATAATTTGGTTGGTTTTTTTTTTGGTAAGAAAATTGTTTCATATGTAATAATATATTCATATATATATATTTATATATTTATAGAAGGCATTAAATCAGTTGTAGACGCCACTCCCTTTCGTCTTAAAGCCAAGTTGATGAGCAAAAAAGCGTTCCGGCAATTCAGATCCACGCCAATGGAGTTGGCGTTGAGGGCCGGTGGCAATTTTTTTCTTTATTTTTTGGTTATAGGGGGAGCTGCGATCATCTATTTCCTATCTCCGAAAGTCGTCGAAATTAAACATCCGAGAGTCCGCCTGTTCTGCCCAGTGTCGAACACCCATAGAGTGATCTCTTAATAAAGCGGCAATCGCGCCAGCCAATTTTTGCACTATAAGAATTTCGGCAAAAAATGTGGAAAGCGCAAAATGTTCGCATGTGCGAGGAGACCCAGCTAAAAAAACCTGTGGCGTACTTTGAGAACTGGTTTCTGAAACAAGTTTTCGAGTGACAAAATTACATCGTGCAAACCTTCCCACTTTGGTCAACATAGTGGTCACGATATCCAAATAGCTGTCTATGGTGGCGGCACTTATTCCCAAAAGGTCTCCATCGAGGTTCGTCGAATCTCGCCGTGTTGTACTTTAAAAGCTGGAAGTTTGTGATTGTGACGTCACCAAAAATGAGTGGTCCTCCCCCCTCAATCAAGCTAGGAGGAGGATCATAATTGAGAGACGCGACAATCCAATAGCACGTGGCATCTTGTGTAGCGAACCAAAAGAAATGCTATCATCGTCCGATCGCCCGTGTGGCGGCGCAACTGTCGTCGAACGCGGAGCGAAGGCTACATACCCGAACGGCGACATCGTCGCTCTCAGACCACGTCCAACGGGTCGTACTTTTCGTTCTGTTCCAGTGGAACTGTCACCACGGAACCTGGAAATTAACGGAAACAGATTTGATGCCATTACAAATTTGTTCTATTGTGAAACATTCAAATTAAAGTTAAACTAAAGTCATATTCTTCTATATCACTACAGCACAACGGAGAAAGTATTAAGATGTACAACGGATAAATTGACAAAATAAGGCGTACGAAATTTGATGCCAGTAAATTGTACTTAAATATTAGGCTACAAAAAGATCGTCACAAATTTATTTTATTATAAAACATTAAACTGAAATTGAAAGTAAAACAATAATCTTAAAAATCAAGTGTCACTGCTCTTATAACACCAGATTAAGTGACAACATTGCACCATACTGCGGTGTGGCAGTTACCTATTAAATATTGCTTCAGCAACACGAGGGGTACAGAAGATGGGAAATGAAAACAAAAAATAATTGTAACCCACCTTGATAGTTTGTGTACACCATGACCGGACGTTGCTGCTGCTGTTGCTGCTGCTGGTGGTGATGAGACGGCGACTGGTGCAAGGCGGACGCACCCCAGGAGGACATCCGACGCGGCTGGGCCAACGGAAACACACGGCTATAGTCCACCCGGGCCGCGTGACCCGGCGTCGCCGCCGCCGCCGTCCCGCCCTCCCCGTTATCGGCCTGCTCGCCCGCGGGCGCGGCGACCAGCTCCTCCATCCGCGCTTGCTGCTGGGCATCGTAGCGACGCCGCTGCACCTGCATGGCCTCCACCGTGGCACAAATCTCGCGTAGCTGCTGCTCCACAATGCTGGCACTGAACGGACGACCCCAACCGGCGTGTACACGGCCACCCGGAGAGGGCGCCCGCGTTGACACCACCTGTCCGACGGCGCCGTCTCCCGTCTTGGCAGCATCCGCCGACACCATATCCGCAGAGGATCCGCCACCGCGAACAAACACCTTACTCTTAACGCCGGCGCCACCAGTACCGCCGCCGCCGCACAGCGAACCGGAACTGCCGCAACGGCCGCCGCCACTCCAACCAGAAGTAGTGGAGGCGGCCGTGAAATCACAGAGCTGCATGCCGGCCCGCGAGTCCTCGTCGTCCTCGTCCTGGTCACCGCCACCTCCAGACGTCGAACACGTACGAAGAGCGGCCAGCGTCTGAGCGTCGACGCTCCTTCGAGCTAGGGCGGTGCTACTCTCCAGCGGCGGATCGCCGGCGTGACGCAGGTGGAAGGCGGACCAGCCTCCCTCCGCCCGCATGGACAGCGGTCGTCGTCTTCCGGGCTGCGGAGACGAGTTACCGGCCTCATCCGACAGCGAGCAGCCGCCGCACGAATCAGATACGCTGTTGCAGTCGTTGGAGGAGGAGACGTCCGTGCTGTATCCGTCGCTGACGTTGACGAAGCGCTTAGCAGCGGCCGCGGCGCCGTGCGGGTGACCCAGGATGCCGGGCCGCGTGGCGCAGCACCCACCGCCCCGTCCGCCACGCTCCAGGGACCCGGGTACCGACGGATGATGGACGGCCACCCGCGAGACGTTCTCCGACGAGCTGTGGCTGTAAGTGCTGCAGCTAAGGTCCTCGCGGGCCGAGGAGGAGTCGTCCGCTAGGGGGCGTAGTCGGGCGCAGGCCGGTTGGAGATGCACTGGCGGGAACTGGTGTCGGTGCCGGAAGGTGGCGTGGTGGAGGTGATGGTTGTCCGGGGTGGAGGAGGCATTACCGGCCACCGAGTCGCCGCTGCTCAGGTTGCTGCGAAAGGTGTCGGAGCTGCCGTAGGTGCTGCGGTTGCTGTCGTCGTTGTTGTTGTTGGTGTTGTTGCCGGTGGTGGCGTTGGCGTCGGTGACGGTGGAGTTGTTGGTGATGGCGGTGGTGAGGCCGTGGAAGGGGGAACGCTGGACGAGGTGGAGGAGGCGGGAGTGGAGCGGAGGGCTGCTGGTAGCCGACGGTTTGGCGTGACACTTGCTGGATCCGTCCAGGTTCTGCTCGACGATGGCCGGGTTTCATGAAAAAAAGGATTATAGGTATTGAACATTTTCTCGCCCAATTAAATTTACCAGAATGAGTAGTGAATATTTTCCTAAACGAGTATTTCAATTTCTAAAATAAACCAATGGTTTTACATTATGTACCCATAACATTTTAAGGGATAAAACTAAGCACAAAATTATGTGCCGTTCTAATAGTGTTCTGATGAAGCACATAGTGCAAACACAAATCATGCACAAAAGTGACATAATATATCATTTATCAACTCACCATGGCCAGAGGAACGCCGTAGGAATCGCTGTCCTCGCCGCTGCTGGTACTGGGCAGGCAGAAGGGCGGCGAGGTGGGCGAGGAATGTAGTCCGAGCGCCGAACGACCGGCCACCGACAGGTGACTTGGCTGGTGGTGATGATAGTGGGGATGGTGGTGCTGCTGTTGGTGTCGACCGTGTCCGGCCGGATGGTACTGGGATAGTAGGCCGTGGTCGTGCAGTGCGCGGCCGCGGTGAGGCGCCACGAAATAGCGATGATAGTCTTTCGCCTCGCCCGCCTGTTCCGGCGATCCCAAATGCTGCTGGTGATGTAGGTGGTGGTGGTAGGGCGAGGTGGCCCGTCCGGCCTGCTCGGCACCGGTAGTGGCCACCGCACCACCGCCCGGCTGGGAATGATTTTTAGCCGGTATGTCCGTTGGGCGGGGTTGCTGGTGATGCAGGTCGGCGTAGAGCACCATCTGGACGTGAGGGAAGGTGGCGCCGCCCGCCGGCGAGCGCGGACCGCGGGGACACTCGATGACGCTGCAGGAGTGCGGGAAGGTGGACAGGGGCACGCCGGCGTCGGTGGAGCTGGCCGGCGAGCAGATGGCAGTGGTGGTGGCCCGGCAGCAGGCGGAAGCGTTGCGGGCCGCTTGGCCGTAGCGGGGGAGGTGGAGGGATCGTGAGCGAGTCACGTAGCTCCAGCGGCTGGATTCGCCGGCGTTGGTGGTATTGGAGCTCTCGCCGAGGGCGGATGTGTTGGTGGTAGCGGCGGCGGCGGCGTCCTCGAAGCCGTTGGAACCGCTGCGGTACTGGGCGGAGGCGGGCGCTCCCTGGCGGTGGCCGTCCGATTCCTCTGTGCTGATACCCGTGCAGATGTAGGTGTCGGTCTCGCGGCCGCAGTCTGGAATTTGACAGGTGTCTTCTTGTGTTATTTATACGAATATTGTATTATCTGTTGGCGGAATATTTTTATTCTAGCAGGACGATTTCGATTTTATTTATTCACGGGGTTATTTTTAAAACAAGTACTGTATTTCGACCAATTCGCCACGCGATTGTAATGTTCTCCTGCACTAGGCTTCACAAGCAAGTTTCCCAACCCGTCAGACTCTGAACTAAGTGTGAACAATTTACAAAATTGATGCAAGCAAATTTTTTAATGAGTTCTCATTTTGAATTTGATGCTGTTTGATGTTGTTTTCTGATGGCACGAGATATAAAGATATTTTTGGTGAAGTGGATGACTTTTGACACAATTTATGCAAAATAATCAATTTAATATTATTTTTAATTATTTAAAATTTGGCATTTGAAGCTGTTTGCTTGGATATGACACGACATTTTAAGTTGTGTGTTTGGATAATTTTCTGACCCTTGTGAATCAAATTCTAGTACGACACGTCTAGTCGGTATTGCAACAGACTGCGGTTCGATTCCCGGCCCAAGTTCTCGTTTATTCGATCTGCCTCCAAAAATTTGTCCCTCCATTAATTTTCTTTCTAGGCGATTATAGGGGTACAGACAGAATCTCCTGTTGCAATATCCACTTTAATGAATTAATCATTTTTTTTTTTAAATAGGCGAATGATAACAAAACCTACCAATGATGTTGTAGAGACAGAGGGGACAGGTGCGATGGGCGACCAGCCAGGGATCCACGCAGATGGAATGGAACTCGTGGGCGCAGGGAAGAATCCGCAGTTCCTGGCCGTCGCGGTACTCCTCCAGGCAGATGGCGCACGCCTCCGCGTC
This sequence comes from Melogona broelemanni, assembly GCA_033995665.1. Taxonomy (NCBI): domain Eukaryota; kingdom Metazoa; phylum Arthropoda; class Diplopoda; order Chordeumatida; family Chordeumatidae; genus Melogona; species Melogona broelemanni. Next base: position 8,680 of record JAUJYS010002067.1, read on the forward strand.
CGGATCGAAACTGCACGTGCTGTACGAACGCTGCTGGGTTGGCACGTTGCCGCTGCTCGCTCCCGCGTGCTGGGCCTGCAGCTTGTAGGTGCGCAATTCCATCTTGGAGATGGCACACTTGGCCAAGTAGGTCAGCGAGTTCTGCTTCAGAGGGGCAAGAACGAAAGTATTGACGAGAATTAACACCTCAACCAATATGCGGTTTGTGCTACGTCCAATGAACGCAGGTTAATAAATTTTAGCAATTATCAGTGAAGTTTTGTATTTTCGATCAGTAACATTCAAATGTTCACATTCGCAGTTGAATGTATTTCCATTCAAAGCGTTATACAAATTTGTACAGTGATGAATTTTATTCTAAAATAAAGTTTGAAGTGGGGAACAAAAACACAGTATTTTTATACCCAACTAGAGCCGGAGCTTTTCAAAGGCCATTTTGCTTAAGTAATTTTTATCGAATTCGGAATATTTTCAAAATTTTATTCCTGGCTTGAAACGTTGTTGAGAAAATTATTCGGGCTAGAAAATTTGATTTCAACTTTTAACAGTGCACTGTCTTGATGAATTTTGTATTCTGCCTTTGTTTTTAACATCAATATTCAAATCAGTCAGAATCTTTAAAGCGATTTTCTTAGGATGTAAGATTGCTTCCAAGTATTTTTTTTACGTGGATTTAAGTGATTACCTGTCTCGTTTGTTTCCGCCATCTCATCTGCAAAAAAAAGGAACACAAAAAAGTCAGGAATTGTAATTGAACGACACTTCATCGATGTCACTTTCTTGGAACATTAGGCAAATTTACCGGTTGGAAAAAAAATTAAGCTTACCCTTATCACGATGACGATGCAGACAAGACAGATGAACAGAAAAAAGGCGAGAAAAATGGCCATGTCAAAGTAGTCCCGGCTAGCCTGCTTTTCGATGAAGGAAAAAAAATAGGAGGCATATATTAAACAATTGATTGATTTATTGGCACATGACTTTGTCATGTTACAGCATTGTTACATATTATGTTCGCATATTTAATATGCAGCGAAGCTATTTATCAATGACTGCTTCTACACCAATATAGTCCGCGTCACCAATATGTGTGAGCAACAGCGGTTCTCAGTCCATTTTCTTCTGAGATCTTGGAGACACCCAAAACTTCAGTCACTCAGCAGCGTCAGTGTGATTGAATGATTTTAATAAACTAGAAAAGTTCTAAACTAATACCAAATAGTAAATTTGACAAATAATTTGTTTGGATCATTTCTATTTCTGCATCTTTTGTCACTTCAATGTGGTTTGCGGAAAAATATAAGCATCGTTATTGCCAAAATAAAAACTCCAAATGCATGTACATCTTTCATAATTATACTCGTACTTCATTATTATGATGACTATATCTGAGATATATAAAAAATTTAATGTAAAAATAAATATGTGAAATATGTAAAATCTCGCAAATTGAGATTAAAGTTGCTTACTCTTAAAAATAACACATGTCGTCTAAACTGCAACGAGCGCCCGCAACACCACGTGATATGCTCCTATCACGTGCACAAGCGTACCTAATGATAATTTTGCATAGACGTGCGCCGAGAGCTGGCTTTCGAACAACGTCTCAGGGTACTCGAACGCATTCGTGTACATGGAGGCGTTTTGTGACACGCCCAGCAGTCTTTCGCCGTCATTGACGTGTGACACTCACCGCCTCGGGTTCGCTGACAATCTCGCTGCGCACGATGCGGGCCTGCACGTCGGCCTGGGTCAGAATGATCTCGAGCAGCTTGGACGCCTGCTTCCCCTCCACCACGATCACCGGACGCTTCAGAACAGGCTGCTTCGGATCCAGCGATAGCAACTGCAAAAAAAATTAAACAAAATCAATATGAGCACTGGGGACCCTATATAGGGACATGGGATACAATTTTTTTTAACAATCCTATTTATTTCTCATTTGTCCTCCCTATGAGTCAAACGTGAGGAAAATTCACAGTGAATCACCGCTGGTGCGCTGTTTTCAAGTGGTGGATTTTTTTTGAGGAAATTCCCATCACTGTAGCGAATATCACTGCAGGAGATTCTGTACCCTTCGTGTTGCTAAACCTGCTGTGAAGGGCACGTTTTTTGAAATTTTTTATGATGTGCCCTTAGGCAAATAAAATAAAATTTAAATGTTTAGAATTGCCACCCCAACTTTGGCCAAAGACCTAGCAACATCATCGAGCAATTAGTTAGTTACAGACAGCAACGCCATCTAGTGACAACGCAAGATGCCGGCCCTATCCACCCAATTTTCTGTGTACATGCAAACTGAACAAAGTATTTTATGATCCATTTGACATTTCTAAGACGTTAAGCCATTAAAAAAAATACGACAACGAAAAGCAACATAATTTATGATCAAAAATGTCTCAAATAAAACAACACGGAATAGTACAGCTTTATATCTAGTTCACGGGCTTGTTCTGAGCATGCAATTAATTATAACGACCGCCTAATTTCCGCATACCAAAACAAAACAACTGCATGCACGGAACGCCGAAGCCGAATTTTATCTTTCCAAGAGCAATTAATTAAAAATATTTTTTTAGAACGGGAAAAAGGAAGAAGTCTGTTAATAGCTGAGGATGGACGCAAATCTAGCCGCTCCGTGTTTTCCGTTCAGCGGATGAATAATATAAAATGAAAATCTGTAACACAGTAAAATTAAGTTTCCAAAATAATACAGCAACGAACGTTCATCAAAGTTTAAAAAATTCTAAAAGATTTTTTTTGTATTGCACCAAATTTTTTTATTTATTTATTTCCATTGCTTCAAATATTTAAACTATTTTTGGATGTATGCAGCTCAGTGTTTGGTAGGAATGGAACGGAAAGTTCCCGTTCCTAGGAACTGGTTCCTTTTTTTGAGGAACGGAGGAACGCCTAGGTTCCTTTTTATTTTTGAGGAACGGGAACGGGAAACTGGTTCTTTTTTTCATCGGAGGAACGAGAACGGGAACTGGTTCCTTTTAAAAAAGAACGAACCCAACACTGGTGAAGTGCGAGTGACAACTTCTCTTTCAGTCCCATTCTAATCGTGACAGTAAATTTAAACGTTGAAAAAAAATATTAACCGAAAGAGTATTCGAGAGTCGAATTTCATTGTTTTACTTCTGTTCCGGTACCCTGCTAAATTTAACGAATAGAATTTAAATGTGATTATTTTCTACTGCATGGCATATCGGCGCTTGGTCTATTTGGCTTTGGTCTGTCTATTGACTGGGCTACCACTATGATTGGCTGCACAATGAGGCGCCACAAAATGAACCACCAACTCTACAAAATGAACCACCAACTCTGTAAAATGAAACTCGAATGCAATTTTCAAAATTTCGTTCAAAAACGGCAGCTAGATTATATATTTGGACCACTAGGTGGCGCGATAGTTTCACCCAGGGTTACAAAATGACAATCTCGTCATTACGTTTTCGATACAAATGACAACCGTTTAGCCACTAGATACCACCACATCAACGTTTTGAACGCTCAACCGACTGATTCTTAATTCTGCGTTTTGGTATGTCCGTAGGGCGTGAAGAGCGACGAGCTTCACTTCAGCGAGGAGTGGTTTCATCGTCGGTTGTCTGGTGGACGCGTCAAGGCGGCGGAACTGCTGGCCGAGTACAGCCACCTGGGAGACGGCACTTATCTAGTCAGAGAGAGCGAGACCTTCGTCGGCGATTTCTCGCTTTCCTTTTGGTGAGCTCCCGACTCTGCTTCTCGGTTTATCCATGTTTAATGCAACTTTCTCGTCGTTCCGTCCAAACATTAAACTAATAAATTCTTCCGTCTCACGTATGTAGGCGACAGGGCAAAGTGAACCACTGTCGTATCCGTTCACGCCAGGAGCGCGGTCAGATCAAGTATTACCTCATCGAGACCATGTCGTTCGACAGTCTATACAGCCTCATTAACCACTACAGGGTACACCCGCTCCGGAGTCAGGAGTTTCTCATGGTCTTGAAGAACCCGGTTCCCCAGCCCAACAAACACGTCGGCAAAGAGTGCGTCAGTTCTGTCAATTTTCTCTCTCACCGACTAAAATGTTTTGTTTTTCCTTTTTTTATTTACATTCTCTATCTTGACTAAAATGTTTATAGCTGCCTCATTTCCTTTTTTATATTCTGTTCTTTCGTGAAACGTGCGTTTTAATTGCAAATTTACGCAAAACGCTTCGGCGTATGCAAGATCTGAGCTACTTCAACATTCAAACATGTGCCACCTTTGCCTTTTGCCGCTTTGCAGGTGGTTCCACGAGAATATTAGCCGAGTGGAAGCCGAGGAGATGTTGAAGCGAGTGCCTTTCGACGGAGCGTTTCTCGTGAGGAAGAGCGAAACTGAGGAGCTCTCTTTCGCCATTTCTTTCAGGTGGTTACTTTCACTAATTTTGCCAGTCACACACATTTGTTAACGAGGGTATGATGTTTGATTCTTATGAGTGTGTCTTGGAAAGTCGATTCGCAAAGAAAATAAATGTAATAATACTATCGGTATAATTAAAAATGATTGTTGTTTCAGGGCTGAGAAACGAATCAAACACTGTCGGATCAAACAGGAAGGGCGACTTTTTGTCATCGGTACCATGCAATTCGAGAGTCTTGTCGAGCTAGTCACATATTACGAGAAGATTCCGTTGTACCGCAAGATGAAACTGAAGTATCCCGTCAACAGCGAGGTGGTGAAGCGATTGGGAAACGTGAGAACATTGTTAAATTTCTTCTATTTGTCCATGTGCTTATGTATTGCAGTGTGAGCAGAAATTGGTGAGCATTAAGTGAGTCTTAAGAGGAGAATATGTTTAGCTCATCTGAGAATGACTTTAGATTGATGGATACCGGACGATTCTGGGATGAACCAAGCTCAAAAATCAGGATTAGTTCATTTTTTTATTATTGCTGTTTCTAACAGTAATTTTGCTTTTTTTGTATTTTTCGTAATGATAAAACTAAAACAAAAGAAACCTTTTGGTTTTATACATGTACATATTTTAAACTTCCCAATTCAGAATACTTTAAAAAAATTAACTTTACGAAAAATGGACATTACGTTATGGTGCAACATTAGTGTCAAAATATTGCGAAAGTTTAGGACGTCTGCAATTCAAATATGGTAAAATCAGTGATAGCGCCGAATTCAATCATCATCCTTTCCTTCTTTGTATTCTCTGTATTTACAATTTATTTGATAATAGGAGTAGTATTATAACAAGCACTTTTTTTTTTCCAAGGAGCCAGACGAAGGTGCAATATATTGTTCATCTGGACTGTACATGGATCCGAACACGTTCACGTCAAAAGTGAGAAGTCGTTTTTTTGTTGCCTTCATTTGACTGAGTTTAAGTCGAAATTGACCTATGGTATTGTTTTTAGTGGTAGCGCGGGGGTAAATCATCCTTTAAGATTGTCCGTTTTTTTGTTGTTCCATTTTTTTTTCTTGCCTATGTTCTAAAATCTAAAAGCAGGTGACGGTGAAGGCCTTGTACGACTACCGCGAACAGCGCGACGACGAGTTGTCATTCTGCAAGCACGCTATCATCACCAACGTGCTGAAACAAGATGGTGGCTGGTGGCGCGGCGACTATGGCGGCAAGAAGCAACACTGGTTCCCTTCCAACTACGTGGAGGAGATAGAGTGCGAAGACAATGCGGAGGACAGTGTGAGTATACGCCTGATCGTTCGTTCCTCCTTTGCGCCTTTCCGATGGACCTCGAACTCTAACCATTTTTTAAGTCTTGAAGTCATACAAAATAAAATCAAAACTGATCGTGTTTGGTGGAATCAGGATGCCGTTGGATGTAGTCTTTAATGTAACGATATCTGTTATCGATATCCATTTTAACATGTGCGGCCGTCTAGTCCAGTCGGTAATGCTTCCGACTGCGGTGCGGACGGTCCCGGATTCAATTCCCGGCAGAGCCTCTCGTTTATTCGACGAGCCGCGGTACTAGTGTCACCCCTGAGCTTCCATTAGGGAGTCCCGAGCTTAGGGGTAAATCACCGGCAGCCTGGCTATTCCAGCTGCCATCCCTCTTCCCTTCCCTTCCCTGCCCCCTCACATATCTCCAAAGAGACACGAGGATGCAGAATTCTTGTAGTGCACTAGGCGGCTACGGGGAATTAAAAAAAAGAAAAAAACATTTGATGATTTGAAGTCTTCGAAAACAATTTAACCCCAGTCAAAACTTGTTTGCTCAGAGTTAATGAACGGATGCCCAATGATGACTTTATTCAGTGGCTCAATGTAAAAACATGACGTACATTTTACCGTGTGCGTCATGTTGTTCAAACGCGCGCGTCTGCAGCCCCTATTGTCATTCCCTCCATGTGCCAGCAGGCGTTGTTGAAATCGTCGATCGCCCATTGGCTGTTACATGGCAACGTGGCAAAACGCCTTGTCTGCGCATGCGCCGACAGGACTCCCCCCCCCCTCTTCCCTCCATCACCACTAAACTGGTGAACGTTTTTGTTACCCTGCGGGGCAAGCATTGTGAATGCGCTGCGAAACAATCTTTGGAGCGGGAGTACAAATTCCAAAGGCACCTAGCTCTGCTCTACCTGGTCCAAAGAATTATATGGTTAGAACGTTAAACTTGGAATTACATTTGGTTTGCGTTTGCATAACGTTTTTGCGCACCTTTCTACGCGTTTGCGCTCCTTTCACTTATTCTATGTATCCGCTATTTAGCACGGCCGTATCGTAGGTTTTGGATCTTGCGAGGACCGCATATACCTGTCGTTGCTCTCGCAATGCTGATGATGGCTTCTGCTCCTCTACATATCTTTTTCTTTTATTATAACTTTTTTTGAGCATCTAGTCGAAGCCAGTGTTGGGTAGGAGCGGAACGGAAAGTTCTCGTTCCTAGGAACTGGTTCCTTTTTTTGAGGAACGGAGGAACGCCTAGGTTCCTTTTTATTTTTGAGGAACGGGAAC
>JAUJYS010002068.1:0-15639 GCA_033995665.1 Melogona broelemanni
ATCTCCACAGAGACACGAGGGTGCAGTAATCCTGTAGTGCACTAGGCGCTACGATGATTTAAAAAAGAAAAAAAACAACATAATTCAGTAGTGTTGTTTTGTGCTTGTTTGACTAGTCTTTCGATGTACGGCCCGTTTAGCTCAGTCAGTATTGCAATCGGCTGCGGCACGGCGATCCAGGGTTCGATTCCCGACGCGTGGTCTCCTTTTTTCGATCACTTGAAGATGTGTCCCGCAGTTATTGCCATAGTACCATAAGGGGTACATAATTGGCTGTAATTGTGCTTCAGTCATTGGGAGTTAAATTATATGTATACAACTAATAAGAGTGATATAACAATGTGACTGTATGACGAAGGTCCAAGTATTCAATAGCTTGTTGTCGGGGTCACTTAAAATCATTTTTAAGCTTGCATAAACACGTTGTAGTGTTAATTGAATGTAAATGGATGTAAATAATTTTTAGACGGTGAAGCAAACAAAATGAGATTGTCAATTTGTTTGGTCAAATGCCAGAATGCAGAGCCAATCAGCCAAATGCCAAGGTCGCACTCGCTGCTTACCTACTTTTCGTCTGGCGTTGAGCCAAGTGAAACGACAATTTCATCGCATTTAATAGCAGAAATCTTTACGACTGGCAGTTCCTCTAATTTTAAGACATCGTATGTCAGGCATTTCGAGAGTTGTGACCATTTTATGTTAATTGCTGATTATGTTATTTTGAGAGTGAATATTCTATTTCAAGCGGTCGATCTTCTCCTGAGCTGTGTGAAGTTTAATGGAAAGCTCCCCTATTTGCTTCCCAGCATGGCACATCTCTTGAAAGTAACGCTTCCCCTCTCTTTTGAATTGCCATTTTTTTCCCCTGCATGAAGGGTGACGACGATGCAATTTTGTTTACTGCCAAGATCGATTTTCTTAGCGTTTCAATTGCACATAATTTTGTGTAAAATCAACGCCAATAAAAGCGCTGATACAGAACAAAAATGTACCTTCAATCTTTCAACGCCCGAAAAAATTTCAAGGAACTTTAACCGATCATTAATTAGTTCATAATTTTTTCTCAACCCTCGTTAATATTTTTTTTTATCGTGATCGTTATTATATATCTTTTTTTTTAAATAATTTTTCATTGTATTTTTTTCTGAGTTACTTGAACTCCCTGATTTTTCACTTCGGAGGTGAGAAAACAAAGCTCACAATTCAAATGCCTCAATGGAAAAATACAAATACCTCTGTGCGATATGCACCGCATTACTGTGTTTAAATATCTGATACAACACTGCTAATAGTGTGAATATTAATGCAAGTGTATATGAACTTTCGAAGCTCCGTCTCGCGTTCACCGATAATTGGATAATTGGCAGAGCATTCCAGTCACCAGGAATATTTATTCGTTTACAATCGCGCACAGTTGTGGGCATTTTATTTGTCTAGGAAAAGCGCTCGGTTTTAGGCTACAGCCAAGATATATTAAGATTAAATGGGTCTTCCTATAGGGATTGGTTAGTTGGTCTGTTCATTCATCCGATGCTTATTGTCTTTTTCATTTCCTCTGGGACACCCCTGGTTCGAAAGCGATACTCACGCTGTAATTTTAATTTTAGCCCAGTTAAGTGGATCTCTTTCAGCTATTGCTAAAGAACCCACTGTCTTGATACGATATTGTGGTCTCGCGACGCAGTCATGCGTCAAATAGCTTCTGTTGGTTGAACAGTTCTGCTTCAACGTGTGGTGCGCGTGTGTGTCATTACGGTGTCGGACTCTTCTTCAGAGTATACCAACGTACGTCGCAAAATAAAACGCGAGTAGGGCACGCGCTATCGTGATCAAGAAGTGAGCAGCATGAGGAACTCGTTGCCAGGGAGCGCTATTAGTCGAAATGTTTGAGATTTTGGTGTTCCTTCGTCACTGGAAAAGTAGTTTGTCCCAACTGAAAATGGTTTAGCGCCTTGGTTGATCAGAGTATCAAATTACCATTGGTGTCACAGTATTTAAGGGATTTCCGAAAAATATATTTTTGACATATTCTTTTTGAGGCGATTTCTGCGTTCCTAATATGTTATTTTTTGTCAACGTACCATATGTTGTATTTAAATACCTATCGTATTTTCAATGAAGAAAAGTGTAGAACGGGTAGATCAGGTATTTACTGTTCTCGATTGGCCGGTGTACATCAGCAGTTGTGGACAAACACTTTTATTATGGGTCGTCATACATGGCTGACAGCATGCTGGAACAAATGGCATGCTGAAATACAGGCGGATTGCAATTACCGTATGTTTGTTTAGGTGATCGTTTCAATCTGCGACTGCGTTCATTTCATCTCAATTATTGCACATAAGTCCATTCCTAATTACACACGTTACCTCGATTATTCTACATTATATTGATAATTGTGCAAGCTATGAATCAAATTGAGGAAAGTGAAATGTATCGTGTATGTGATATCGTGTCGTCTCAATAACTTCATGAATAAAAAATATGAATCAAAAAATTTGTTAATGAAACAAATTTATGAATGAAATAAATTTATGAATGAAATAAATTTATGAATCTCAAATAAATAAATGAATTTAATACATTTATCAATCACATTAATTTTTTGAGAGAAGTTGACAAAATCAATTTGCTTTTGGAATCTCACATAATGCAGTGAAGTTAATGTGCAAAGAAATACCATCACTTGGTGATTGATGATTGACTGCTCTGTAGGCAGTCTTTCCCTCCTCGATTCCACTTTCCTTTCTCCAGGTTGGCTTGGTCATGACATACGCCATTTGCGCTAGCATTTCAAAAGCCTAATTGGCATGCGAAATGTGTGGACGAAATTGCGTTTTACTGCTTTTGTTCGCGTGCTAATATTCAGCTTTCTGCCGAATGCGATGCATTTTTGATGTAGTACATTTTTAGCGCTTGTATATGCGTGGCTAGATAAAGCAGGAAATGGGCAATTTAGTTTAGGGTGGTGTGGAGTGTGAAAGGGTGGCCGCAGATTTCAGTCATCTTTCCGGACAACCCGAAAATACACTTGTATATATTTTGTTTGTATATTTAAATACATTTATATATATTTGCAGGTGAATATATTTGCACTGTAAACTCCGATAAAAAATTAATTATTTTTATTTTTCACAAGAATCAACATTAAGATAAGGCTTAAAACTTAAATAGTAAAAAAAAATCAAACCAAATATTTCATCTACTAGAAACAAAAAATATGTGCACATGCAAATGAGTGTCAATTTTTTCTCAAATTCCGTGAACAATTCAACACAATCAGTGATTAATTATGATATACAAGTTTGCAATAAAGAAACAAATTCATCGCATATTACCAGATATTCAGTATTTCAAACATAAACATGTATCTCCTCGACAGAGGCAGTCCAAGTTGGTTTTTAAATTTGAATTTTAATGCGACTGTTTCTTTCTGCGGTTACTAATTTCCATTCAAAATAATGTTTACTTTCTCGGCACGACTCTTTCTGTCAAACCGTTTTTATGTTTATCGATTTACATTCTTCCTCGCCCTCTACCTTTTCAAACGTGGCTCAACTTTATTGGTGCTGCCACCTGGCTGCCGAAATCGTAAGTTCCATAACATTTAACGTATTCACCCCCCTTTTCTGGACTCACGCCGAGTTCGAGCGTGTAGTTTGGTTTGCGTTATTGCAACTGGCCAATAGCAGCAATTGTCGACATCCCATAAAACGAAGCCGTGTGAAGAGGGGGCAAGCCCTCCACAATTTATGTCCTCTTCTAGAGTGGTTGGGGGTTTCTACCCTAGGTGGCAGCACGTTCGTTATGGGAAACAAGGGGACCAGATAGTACTCGGCTCGGTGCTATTTTTTGGTAAGACGCACAAAAATGGCGTTTTTACATGAAACGGCCACATTTTTGCACAACGTATCCTTAAAAAATTTAAATTGTTCACCCAACCTGCAAGGCTATTTTTTTAGATTGTCACGTCGGCATACAATTTTTTGCTTTTCCATTTTTTTTGTCGACAGATATGAAATATTACATTTACGTAAATAAGTTGCTGGCAACCTATCGAATTCCCGACAGAGTTACGCCTATAATCTTTTGCATAGTGGAGCAGAAAACCAATAAGTTTACAATCAGGAATTATTATGTCTTGAAAAAGTTTTCGTGAAATTTCCGAACCATTAAATTTCTTTCCACACGACAGAAAATAAAATAAATATAGGAGGGCCACTCGAAATATCCATTCAAATGCACGTGAGCCCCCATCGCTGAGTTCGACTGCTTCTTAACCTCGATTGACGTCAACCCCATTAATGAGATAAGACTTTAATGGCTCACGAAACATGCGCACACGGAAATGGAAAAAGGATAGTACTTTTGCGGGTCATGTGGGTGAAAAGCGTATCGAGTGGGTCGAACCATGATTCTACTCTGCAGATCCGTGTTTTTGTTTAATGAAATTTTGGAGGATGAAATCCCGAATTGTTTTTTCAAAGATTTCATAGTTCAGTGAATCCTTTAAACGAGTCAAAAGGACTTGAAAAGAGACGTCCTCGGCAAGACAGAGAGCTATGGATCGGGTCAAAATCTCGACACTTTTACCTTCGACTATCTCTGTACCCACCCACCACCATCGCCGATAACGTTCTTCACCTGACCCATCCTCCACAACAACCTCGCACTTTTGTTTGTAAGTGACCCAGATTCGACCTGCCGTTTGCTGCTCGGTGGGGCCATTATCCGTTGTTGTCAACACTGGCGATGGGGGCACGTTTTCCTCTTTGATTGACCATTACCGAATTTCCCGCGGTGCTACCTGTTGGTAGCATCCAATAGCCCGAGGCGCCTGCCTGCTCATTTCTGCGCTTGACCGTCGTAAAAACATGCAGGAGATTCCGGGTTGCGAATACGCTTGTGCCTTGAGCGCGCTGCATAATTAATTTCAAGTTTGCTAATTGCATTCATTATTAAATCGTCGGTGCATGTTTGCCTCCACTTGGTAGTGTACTCTAATTTAACTTGTTCTGCCAGGGGCGCGTCGTCACATCAGGATACGGAGTGCCATTTCGGGCACGTTTTAGATTTCTGATTTCCGGGCATTCTTGGCGATTCAGGGGATTTAGCTCCTATTAACTGTAATCTAATACAAGTACGGTCGTCGCAGCTCAGTGGTAGAGCATCCGCAATGTGTGCGACGATCCCGGGTTCGATTCCTGTTGTGATTCAGTCAGTCGGTCAGTGATTCAGTGATGACGATCATTGATTGTCAAAATAAAATAAAAATAGATATGGAATCACATTTATTAAAATTTGGGCGTGGGATGGATACTCGCACATGGTTCCAGGTACACGAGAAGTTTGATTCCAGTTCCCTTTTCCGTGCGCCAAAAAAGCAAAGGTGAGTTTCGAACGCGATTCTGTTACACTTTAAATTGTGTCGTAATTTCAACGAAACTCTGATCAGAGTAAAAAATGGAGGGGCTTCTTACACGGGTACAATTATCACACGCCAGTTATAAACGTATAATCGCTAACATTAACACAGCAGCACTAATGCCCTATATGGATTTTTTTTATATATAACCTGAAGCCGAATAGCGTTTTGCGTATCCTCAAATTTTAGCAAGGTGGCGCTGCGAACGGGTTTCAATTCGTGCCGGAGTTGTCTATTTGGCAGTACTGGGTCTCGTAAATGTAACAGTCCGTGACGAGCCGTCCGTTCCATTGACCGACCGTCACCCAACGCCCTCCCCCCCTCCTTTGCCTTCGTCCCTCCCACCCACTCCCTTCCCATCCCTCACCCATCTTCTTACTCTTCCCATTGTCTCCGCAGGAGATACGACACTCCTTCCCCCCTGACACCCCCCGCTCCCTTCTACTCTTGGAGGTTACCTCACGTATTCGTAACAGTTCATCCAGAAGATGACCTCATTTTTTTTACCACCGGTCAGTTCCACTCCCTCTCTCTCCCCCATCCCCTTACCATGAGGACTCGAACAACGGATTCATTTGGACCATTTCCAAGCGTCGGCATATTATACAGAGCAGAGTTGCAAGAAGAAAAAAAAAATAGAGGAGCGTGTTTCCCCCACAAGTTCTTCACGCTATCATCTTTCTCCCTCTTGTCGAACTCATCCCAGGTACATCACTTACGACTGAAAGACTTACCCTGTTCTCGTCCTCTGACTAGCCTGGGGCACATTTCTGGACCCGAAACTGATTTCTGGACCCCAAACTGACCGGTGATCCGAGACCCCGTTTCAAGATGGGATTCTTCATGACGGAGCCGTTTCCGTTTAAACCGAAAATATTGTTTTAAATGTGGATTTTTCTGCGAACGAATCCGGTTTCCTGTTCAACATCTGAAATTTTAAAAGAAATTAAATTTAAATATATTTTTTTTTAACAGATTTTCTCAATTTACTACAGTGTCACTAAAATTGTTTATTTTAGTGCAATTGACTATACATGTATATATATTATAATTTCTTAGTCGCAACTATACGAGAATCAATGAGAGGCTCTGTTCTGACCACGCCGATCTTTCATGTCTTGAGCATTTGCCGACATTCTTTTTTACATTGAGTTCGCCTAACTTTGAAACCAGTATGCGGTTCCTGTCGGCAGGCATATCACACATGCCGTCTTGAACCACTATCTTCTTAAGACCCTCAACTTAAATTGGAGTAGTTGATTTAGCTTTATCAATAGGTTTTCGAAAATCTTTGGAAAAAAAAACTGTGTTCGCCTCCAAATGTAATCCAAAGGCTTAATATTATCAAAGACGCCATATCGATATTTTAAATCGATTTTCTATTGTTATGTATCTTATTTTAATTTATTTGTAAAATCTCCAGAAATCTTATGACATTCACACAACAGTATCTCGAAATATTTGCCGAAATTAAAATTAGTTTTGTGTTCACAAACGAACTGGTGGTCTCAAGAAGCCGAGGCAACTAAAACCTACAGGAAACCACGATTTTTTTTTTTCGTGGCAAGACTTCAACCAGCAGTCCACTGCTATCTGTTTCGAATCGACTTGAAATTTTCTTGGAAATGTCATTTTGAAGCCGAAGACGGTTTTTTGGCCACTGTGCCTCGCTTGTTCTTAACAGTTTTTTTTTGTTACCGTTTTTTTTCCCACTGTTTTTTATTTCTTTGACCTCGTTCTACGCCGGACACTGGTAGCCCAGCGCGGGGAGACCTGCAATTAATCCTCTTGCAAGAAGAGGGTGTCCACTCGCTCCGGGCTATTCCGTACTGGACCGTTCGTAGCCTAGCTCCTAATCCTGTTTGACCACACACATGTGAGCGCAGCTTGCGATTTTCTGGCTTTTTTCGAGGCGGTTTCGCAAATACTGTGCGTGTTGATTTTTGTTTTGGAGGCCTTGGTCATAGGCTGTTTTGTGCAAATAAGAAATGTTTAACTATGTCGATGCTAACATGAAGTTTGCAAGAAGACAAATGCGCAAAGGTAATTTTTCCACTGAATTAAGAAATTATATCTAAAAAAACATTTTATTTGCAATTTTGTGCGAAAACCTATCCTGGGGTACAATTTTGGAATGTACTACTTCGCCCTTTGACTGTATTTGAAGAATTTCTATTTAAATATGTTAGCTGCTGACTTTGTGGTAGGCCTCAATTTTTATGATTCAACAAATACAGTTGGACAAAATGGACAAAACGGTTAAATGAAACTCTATTTAAAAAGTTGAAAGTAACTAGCCATTTTTTTTTCTTTTCTTTCTTTCTAAAGGTTTACCTCGGTGGTGAACCAGTTTGCATCAATTAATTGCAGATAAAAATTTTAAACAACGCCGAATATTTTCTAGATTTCCCAATCCAAACGAAGGATAACATATCGGGGGAAAACATTATACGGTTATAACATTATTTTGTTTTACACGCATGCTTGACATGCATGCAAGTTAAGTGTATCTGAAACAACGTTATTATAATTATTTGCAATTTGAACGAGCGAAAAAGAAATCTCCCGGAGTCTATGCACGTTAAAACTGCCGTATATTTTTTCTTTGTCGATTTTCGGCATTATCTATTGTTTTTAAATTCAGCTCTCTTATATTCAACAGCTCGTTCCACCAAAAAATGTTTAGTTTTATTTCCTATGCGTACGTGGGGACCGAAACCAAGGTAATAAACGCTGGTTTCGCGTAAAAAAAATATATTACATGTATATTTTTGATCAGATTAAAAAAAAAAAATTCTCTCCAGATAACCATTTGCGATTTACCAAGCACTAGCTATACACATATATGTTCATGCACATGCGGATTGTTTTCGGTTTCGCGGTCTCGGTTTTTTCCCAATTTATTGCGCGAACATAATGGCTAGTGTCGTCGGGTATTCCGAGGAGAATTATACCATTGCAGAAATACATACTGCGAGGAAGTAGATTTAATTCCATATAATGTGTAAAGCCTATATACACTTACAGTCTACAAATTTGCATTGAAGCGAACCTATAAATGTGCGAGTGCGCCACAAGCGCATACGCGTTGCCAAGCCAACTGCAAAGACATCAATCGAGAACTGCATTTCTATTTAATAGTTATTCCGCCACATTCTCTAATGGCATCGCGCTGGCAGAGATTTCAACGCACGATAACATTTTATAAGGATTATTCGAAAAATCAATGACGGGATAGAAACCAACTTAATTTTTTAATAACAAATTGTGTCAAACGTAATTGTTTCGCAATCAATTTCAATTTCAAAGCGGGTTGCAAATTAGGTTTTAGATCGTGAGAAATATTTCTTGTTGAAATGAAGAAAAAATATTACAAAGTATTTTTTTGCGGGAATCGAATAAATTACTTTTACTGTTGGTTGGACTTGGAGTATAGCAGTGCGCATTGCCATGTCTGATACTGGCAAATACTGGATGGGCCACATATGTGTTTACATGGACGAGGCAATGTTTGCGCCCCGGGTAACATATTCATCCAGGTTTCCAATGTCGCCTCATACATGGCTGAGCCAAGCGCGGCGTATTAGTTGCATTTGTACGCTTGTTTTGCACGCGCTGCTCGCCAAGTATTTCCTATGTATGTATACATTGTAGCGCTTAAGCCGATAGACAGCGTTCGCTGTTGAAAAGCTAAAACCGAATAAAAATGTAATTGATAAATTCTGGAAAGCTGTTAGTCTGTTTAAATTCATAACAAATACGGTATTCAAAGTATTATTTGTAGAATTATTCACTTGAGGATAAAAATGACTAGTTAAAATGATAATGAAGATTGTTTTAAGTATTGTCAAAAATTCTGGTGTCGCTTTTGTCATGCCGAGGAACACGCCTTGGATGTTCCGGCCATTGTGATCGCTTGTCGACCGCGAACGGACAATGCGATGCGCAACTTGAACGCGATGGAAGGAGCGAGAGAGACAGAGAGAGCGCGAGCTTCTGGTACAGTTGAAAGCACAAAATAAATTGGATTTAAGCTTGAAGATGAGAACGCAGAAGCCCAGAAAGAAATCTAGAATATCGTTTACGGCTATCACGTTCGGCGCATGCGCGTAATATAGGCCTATACACGCCAGGCGAGCTAGATAGAAAGAACCAGGCATCGGATAGCTTGCTCACCAGCGCCACCACCACCACTGTATATTTAGTAGGCCTATTCGGTGCCAGTGTATAGATGTTGTATATGCAAAGTTGCTGCAGCACAAGCGGTATATATACGGGGGGGCGCGAGCGAAAAATGAAAGGGAAGCTGGAGATGCTGAAGATAGTGAAGGCTGATGGGTGGCGGGAAGGGGGGTGGATTCGCTGTGGTAAATTTATTGGGCAAGAACACTGGGCAAAAGCTGGATAGATAGGCTATCAAATATTCGAGCAACGTACTTGCCTCTAGCGTTTTGAGTCTATCGTATATAGAGGCTGAGCTATAGCGAGGACGTGAAGGCTGTACATAGAGGAATGGACTCCGAGTCTCGGTCCGATCAGCGGATCAGGTCATGTATACTTAGTTTCCATTAATCGCGTACTGTATATACGAGTGTATATATATACAGTAAAAACACAGAATATTCTACTGTATGTAGGGAGCTGGAATCGTAAACTATTATGTCTATTAAACAGTGTTTTTATCCACTTGAAAGGAAAAAGAAAAAAACCTCTTCAGCTACATATGTTTTAAGAGTTAAGATGCGCTGTGTTAGTGGGGGAGGGTAATTTCAGTTTCAGACTGAAGGAAATGCAAATATATGCACATTAGGGAAATCATTCGAAAGCGTCCATAGTGATCTCAAAGAAAGATAAAAAATAATTCTGAAGCTTTGTTTTTCTTCAATTGGCAAATCTAATTTAGATAAAGGTCAGCATGGGTCAAATTACGATTCCTTTTTTTTTTAATTGACAATCGATGATCACTGAAGTGAGTCTAATCGCTTGAGCAATTGTGAAGGGACATATTTTCACCAGAGCCTGAGCCGGGAATCGAACCTGGAATCGCCGCACGGCAGACGGTTACTCTATTGCCCGTTTCCAGTTTCCTACCAATTGTTAGGTTTTTATGTTTCAAAAAATCTGTGAGATTTTTATAAAAAAAAAAAACGTTTATAAAAATATGTCTTTATGGCAAAATTGTTATTTTTTAATTTGCCTAGAAATACTGTCCTACTGGACGGTATGGAGGGACCCTCTCTAGTCACGAGGTTAAAGAACCTCGTGACACCCTGTACGTTGACTCGCATCCAGCTTGTGTGTGCGTGTGTTCCGTTCCAGTAGCCACGAATTATTCGTAAAATTTGCCACCTACGCGCGCATTTTAATATAATTTCGAGCCATACCTGCGGCGAGCCAGTGTGGCTCCCCCGGAAAGCAACAGACAACACAAAAATATTTCATTTGGCGACGTTGGTCAGCTTCACTCTTCCACCCACCTCCCCCAACAATGCATCCTCTCTGGCAACTGCAAGCCCAACGCTCATCCAACATTTCGCACAGACCCCAGCATTTAATACCGCAACACAAACGAAGGTGTACTCAGTATGTTTCTATTTTTTTTTTACCTCTGTGCCATTAAAAAAGAATAATAAATATTTATGAGTGGGACTGGAGGAAAAAGGGGGGGATGGGGGATTGGAAATGTGTGTGTGCTTATAGATGTGGGGGAGGGGGTAAAAGCTGAATTGCAAATTCTGAGCACGCACATCCGTCGAAGACGGCGGCGGGAATATAAAGCGATGCTGCGACGTACAGTACACACATATCGAGCCACGCATGGAGAAACAATATGGCGTCTTGTTAGCTATTGCGCCTGCGCGCGCCTGGTCGATCCCAAGTAACGAAATTCGAGGTGGCGTTGTATTAAGCCCAAGCACCACGCAATGTTACGCTTCCGTCGGTAATCTTAGTCAATAAGAATTGATTGCCTACCTTGTGAGTCTCGTCTTTCGGTGGTCCGCCACTTGGTATCGGCGTCTTCGCCGGCGCGTCATCCTTACAGCCACTTCAAGTTTGACTAAATATTTACGATACATTTATTTACGATTCGTACCGATATTAAATGGCAGTTCTATTATGTCAAGTAGGCGTTTGTTGAAGTTGGCGTTTTAGAACGTGGAACTGCGGCGCGAGTTTCAAATAACATAGAAAATACATCATGCATTTTCGCCCCCAGGCAAGCGGCCATTTTTTTTTCTCTCTTACTGTCGCTCGCGTTTTCCACAGCACCACTTTGAACACTTTCGCCTATTACGTGCCCACAGATTCGTTGCCTCACCCTGTATCCCCAACCCCCACTACTAACCACCCCCAACGGCTCTCCTCCTATACGTATACATTTATATATATACACACATAGGCCTTCAACACGGGCCTCTTGTTTCCACGTCGTGTCACGTCCATAATTGAAGCCATTCATCAATCCTCGCCCCGCTTGTACAAATATCCGTTGCCGGCCATTTTATTGGTGGAAGGATTCGAGATATTCCAACCCCCTCGATCGCTAAGGCCGTCCCCCTATCGTTTTATCTTCCATCACAAGCCATCCACCACCCCACTCCCATCCAAAACATGATGGCCGCCGTCGCCGAAACAGGAAATGCGACGGCGGCCATTTTAGTTCTGGTTTTCTTCGCCAGAGGGTCACCCTTATGGAGACGGGCAGGAAGTGACGTCTGGGGAGGGTTTTTCTACTTCCCCCATCTCTCTCTCTATATCACCCCTAAGGTAAGGGCGTACGCCTTGTTACTTATTTTTAGGCCTACGTGCTTCTTTGCCGAATGCAATTGTTCGCGGCGCAGAGACACTGGATGTATGGAATCGATTTTTCAGCCGTGCAGCCGTCAAAAGTGGACTCGTACTTTGCAGTGAACACCGCGAAAAACAAGCATCGCAATTCCGATATTTACCCAGCATCCGCTACAATCTTTCTTAATGGAACACACCGTGCATCGTTCAACGAGCAAAATCGTAATTTGTCCCGCTTTAATTCGGAACAGAAAATCTTGCAGTTGCGAAGAAAGCCTTTGGAATTTCATGACATTCTACAAGAGACCCAGTAGCATGCGATTGGAAGCTGCCACGCAGACAATATTATAATAATTCAGCGTTGACCCCCCAACACTTAAGACGAGATAAGAAGAATCATGCAGTTTCCGATTTCCAAACTTATTATATATAAAGGAGCGGATTGTGCGACCGTTTTGCGTGAGTTTCGCTGTACGCATTTTCGCGTCGAAATCAGCGTCATACCACGATGTTGGGGACTTTTTTTTTTCTTCCCATCCATTGCACTGTCGTGTTTGCCAACAAAATATATATAGCGCGCACACATGCGCGCGTTCTGGCTCTTTCCAACACGTATTGTATCCAATGCGGTCGAAGCCGCCGTAGAGAACGTTTTTTTCCCCGCCGCATAGTCGGGCCCGTACGTATACTTGGCAGCTAGAATCGGCCAACTTATTCGTGGAAGAGGCCTATATACTGCGCGTATATATATAGGCGTATGAAAAAATATATATAAACATGACGAAACCCCCGGCTGCAAATAGCGATCATATTTATTTAAGTTATATAGTCAAGGTCAGTTTGGTTATGCAGAGGAGGGCAAAAATCTCATCCGAAGCCTGTTTAAGGCCGTCTCAGCCTACATTGTGCATAAACAGAATGCGTGGATCCTCTGTATTTCGGGTATATATACTACGAGCGTACATTGTATACGCTTAGCAAAACCCGTTTATTTTCGCTTAGTGCTTACAGAACGTAGACGTAAGAGTGTTTTTGATCATCTAAATTTCGAATAGCGAGACCGTCTTCGATAGGAAATAATATTATGTTTTAAGTAAGACATTAGGGAACTGGAATTAGACATTAGGTAACACGCGGCGCGCTGAACCGCTTTATTCTATTTATTTATTTTTTGCTTATTTACTTCGGCTTATTACATTATATAAAAAATATTTATTACAGTTCAAATCCAGACCATTTTATTTATTTATTTATTTATTGTGGAGTTTAATTGATTTAACGGATCGTTTTTTCAGGACTGTAATTGATTTAGCTTGTTCGGGAAATAAAATAAAATGAGTGCAATGCAATAGAAATTGGGAAAAAAATGATAATAATCACGGAACTCTAACTCTAAGCCACTTTAGCTTCTTTGCGAATATATAGGGCGTTGTGTCGCTTTCGAGACTGTGGCTATTCATTTACTACCGAACCTATTCGAATTTTTTATGAAGAATAAATGAAGCAGTATTTCTGCTATACGCGCCATACAGTTGAAAATTGAGAGGAAAGCATCATTTTGATACTTGAGCGCGCCTCCTCTATACTACCTACTCGCCTTCGCAAGAGGCATTCCACACGCCAACGAAAACGCGTCTACCGGTTGAGGCCCTTTGCTCGTGACGGCTTGCAACCGCGGCGGTTCCCGCGAGCGAGACCTGGCGCGTGAGGCGTCCAGAAATGCGCATCGGTGTCACCACCACCAAAGTGCAACGGCCGCCGTTTTCACTTTTGACAACCCGTTCATTAATTTATCGTCTGCAATGGCAGGTTATATGCATGTACTCGTATAGCGGAGATACGTTTGTACAGCTGCGATGCGATAGTCAAAACGCGGCCATCTATCTGAGTTGTACATTCGGTACGTGTGTCGTCTGTCTCTCTCTCTCTGTGTGTGTGCCTGCTGCGTTGCGCCAATAGCCGGTTTTGGACATTGTGCCGGTTGTTTTACACGACCAGAATTGGTGTACATATATTTGTCCCTACCGGTGCTGCCCCTTCTCGTCTCGATTCACCTTGTTTACCGATGGTACTAGAAGCCATCATAATTTGTATCTTATTACCTATGTGTGCAATGTAAATACAGAACCGCGATACGGTGGCTTGCATGTATGTAAATGGGAGGAAAGCGTCAATATTTCGCGAAAATGCAACAAAAATAATTTAGAAAAATATTTGATAACTAAAATATATTTTTTACGAGACTTCGCCCCACTCTGTTCTGGAGCACATTCCCCGTTTAAACTAGCCAAGTCTGTATTGCAACCGGCTTCGGTGCGGCGGTCCCGGGCTTGATTCCCGGCGCGGTCCCTCGTTTATCGATCCCCGAATACTGGTGAAACTGTGCCTATTTCCATAGCGACACGAGAGGTACAAAAAGGTAAAAAGGCGTTCAAGAAAAAAAAAAGACGTCATATCTCGTCAAAAAAAAAATTGGACTCGCTTTTTTTCTTGGCCCTAAAATATGCGCAGCATATGGGGATCATATATACACACGTTTTAAACCCTGTAGATTTTCATCGTTTGATAGTTCAATTCACCTTTTATGAATAAATTGATGTACTTCTACGTCATTCTTGTTGCTGCTGTATGCGCAGCACCGGCACAGTAATAAACAGCACCGCAAAACTGCATGTAGTGTTCTGAATAGTGTATCCACTGTGTATCCTTTGGTCCACGACCGACCATTCACCTAACATCATAGGATTGCGGTTGAGATACTGTGTGGAATAGACTGATCCGGCGCTGAGCGTACGTTTTATACGGTTTGCTATGGAGATGGTCTGTTGTGCGGTTGATTTGAATAATTTATTGGCCTATTATTATTATGATTATTATTATTTTTATAAGCAATTCTATTATCATTCGTATTAATTTTTTTCAAAGACTGAGTCTGATCCTGAATTTCATGAAAAAAAAATTTTTTTTTTGCTTATATGTTCGGGCCTTACGTGTTGGTTATATCCTTTTGATAATGTCTCTGAGAGTTATTGATCAAACAGAATTCGTTAAATTCTATGAGGATTCAGATATAACCGCGCAATTGAAACTACTTGCACAACATTCGAAGTTTAAACAAGAATTTTGATACACTGGCCGTGACTTTATACCCGGTTTTAATAAATATAGATATTATAATACTTACAGAAACCTGGCCAACTAACGCACAGGACAACTAGTTTAATTTTCCAAAATTTTCTGCCTTCCACAAGCGAAGAAGAGATGGAAGGGGTGGGGGATTTCATTGTATTTCAATAATGCTACAATTTCATCATTTAAAGTAGCTTTACAGTGGAAGCCAACGAATTTGTCTGGCTATTCCAGCTGCATCCCTCTTCCCTTCCCTTCCCTGCCCTTCACATATCTCCAAAGAGACACGAGGGTGC
>JAUJYS010002069.1:0-15630 GCA_033995665.1 Melogona broelemanni
ATGGAAACCGACATAACTAATGAGGGGTGGATCCTGCAGTAGGGTTATTTCAGCTGCCATCCCTCATCCCTTCCCTTCCCTACCCCTCACATATCTCCACAGAGACACGAGGATGCAGTAATCCTGTAGTGCACTAGGCGCTACGGTGATTTAAAAAAAAAATAATAATTCGATAACTGTTTGATACCGGTAGCTATCTGCATTTTGTGGTTGTGACCAATTAATTTATCGTTGTCTAAAATAAAAATGCGCATGTTAATGAGGCAGGTATAAAATAAATCGTGTAACTTTAGACTAATTAATTGTCACGCATTTTTTAAACGTATCATTCAAAACATGACCATGCATATATCAATGTTTTATACTTTGAAATTTAATAGTATTCACATTCGCACTTGCACATGTATGTTGTAATAAAAATTCGGATTTTTTTTTAAGCTCAGATCATGACACAGTATGCTGTACTGAATTTTGTATCGAGATTACTTATAATTTTAGATTGGCCAACGCTTGTGCCCGGTTTTACGTCAACCTCAAAATGTACCCGACGCAGATTGACTACCACAAGATCTGCGAGCGACTAGTGGGCAGATATCCTGGCCTCTGTGATGCGGCGCCCAAAAATCCAAGTCAACCATGGGTAAGAATCAACGCCAGTTACAATTAATTTTACCACTACTGTTCATTCTTATTTTCAAAACTAGACTTCAGTTGGCACGCCTGTTTGGTGGTTAAAATATAATTGTGTAATCGTTGCAGAGTCAGTTGAAGAAACAGCTGAGCATGGCATTCTGCAGCGTGAGGCGTGTGATGAAGACGAAGGATATGACCAACGCGCGGCACATGATCGGGCGCATCCAGAAGCGTTATCGTGGCTTCGGCCGAAACAACAGCTGGTGTGCAGTTCCTGGTGACAATCGGTCTTCTCAAAATGTAAGTCATGGTCCTAGCACGAAATACTTAACTTATTTGCTAAGTGACGTCACCCAAAATTTGGAAAACAGAAGTAAAAAAATCATTAACACATATTACGCAACCTCGAAAAAATTCTTCCAATAAAATATTTTGAAATAATAATCCATAATTACTTGTGATTGATGCCACCATGTATATGCAAACCGATTGACATTTCAAATGTATTTTACGTATAGCGATTGTCTGACGATTTGGGTGACTCCGATTCCAACGGCGATTCATTTTCCGAATCCGCATCAAATCAAAGTGAGTAGGACTCCCACATTGTGGTCAGTTTTTGTTGGGCAGTACTATTGTTTCGAGGGTGACCTTCACGCGTCGGTGTCCTTGCAGGAGTGCTGCCGAACCCGCCTCCCATTCCTCCGCTCAACTCTGATCTGAATCGGGCCTTGACCTTGGGTTTGCTAAGGGAACGGCCGTGGTCGTCTCAGTTCTACCGACGTTGTGCAAGATTCTACACCCGGTTGAAGCCGTTTCCCACCCGCAAAGATTATCGCAACATTAGCTGCCATTTGGCCAAAACGTTTGGTGGTCTCGGACATCAGGTGACTGCTCTGAAAGTTTTTTTTTGCAAATTTCATGGCATTTTATATGATGATCCGGAAACTTTTACTTGTTGCAACTAAATTTAGCAGAGCTTATTGTACATGGAAAATGGCTGTAGAATCAGTTTACTTGTGAGATAGTAAATAATAGAGAATCAGTGACCGAAATCAAACATGATATCACACATGATGTTGTCATGAGTTTTTTGTTATCGCTATGGAATATTTAGCAATTTCTTATTAATAATGACTCTTGACTACAATAAAATTATTGGTTATTCGTAAATGAGTTGAAAATAAATATTTCCATTTGAATTGATTAACAGGGCCACGTGAAACGCATGCTGAGTCAGTACATTCGCTGTCACCGTCAGTCCAGGAAACTGCGGAAGCTAGATCGACATCAACGTCTCTCAATGGAGTTCTCCAAGGTAAGAGAGAATTTTCATTGCATAAAAATTAATTTTACAATAATTACTGCAGAAATTCATTGCATTAATGGTTTTTACTTGAAGTCGTGTTTTTGTAGAAAATGATCGATTAACCGTTGCATGGATTTTCTTCGATGCAGGCCGCAAACAATGGCACAGCGCGAGGGACGTTGCCCGTTTCCGAATTCCACTTTGTCGACTATGGTGGGCATGCCGTCGGCAATCTATTGCGAGTGAGTTTGTTTCTCAGTTTTGACCTGAAATATTGGCAACTCTGTAATTGTGGCGATGTTGACAAATGCTCAAATTGACAGACCAAGGGTAAAAAGACTGAAAAACACGAAATAAAAAAATGAAAGCTTTAAATCTTTAAAAAAATCGAATACAATTTCATCCAAATTCAAATAATTTAATCCGTTTTCTCGAAATACCGAGATTAATTTTCTTCGCAGATTTATTCCACCTTTAATTTTTGCTGAAAAACAGCACTCTTGCCCTTAATTAATATTTTTATTTAAAGTTCTCTGTATCTTCAATAAAAAATAGCTGGCTTTATTCAAATTTTCCTCGATGTTTATGATATGAATATGGCGCACGTTACTTATAAACTTCCATTTGGTTCGACTCCTCAGGATGACTCATCGTTACGGAGAACCCAGTACGGATCCACCTCGCAGAGCCTTGGAGTGTCGTCCCTCTCCGAAAGCAGTCGACCATCATCGTCTTCTTTGCCGGATGGCTCCAACATCTCTGCCAGTTCGCTGTCCTTCCCCGTGCCACTGCCGCCCCTGGACGAGTCCATGTGGACTGGCATCCGGGAAGGCCAACTGCGGGAGAGGAACCTGCGCAATCGCTTCATTCGCCTCTGCGCCAACTTCTACGTGGACCTCAAGCGCTATCCCACCAAAGAGGACTACAACAATATTTGCCGCACCGTCATCGAACAGTTCCCAGAACTGCGGGATCCAGTACCGCTGCCCAAGTGCCCTCCCTTTGTAGGTTGACGCGCGCTGTCCACTTCGTACATTGATTCATTGTTTTTGGGGCCATTCTCGGATAACTTTCATCGAGTGGATTAATTTATCGTACCTATTTCTCGTTCACAGATGCTGTTCAAAAAGGCGATGACCGCTTGTATTCGCAACAAGAGGCGGGATCCAGGATCACCCCGTGGAGCCTCTTCTTCTGATTGGCCCACAGCCCCTTCCTCCACGGATCTCCCATCGAACCCCGTCGTTCCAGGACGGACCGATGCCTGGGGTTGCTTCGTGCAGCCCTCCGCCATGGTGAGCAATCAGCCATCAACCATGTCAATTGTGTATCTACTTATTTAAGGGAAGTCATTTCAAAAAATTACAATGGTAATGTTATTTTTCTATTGAACATTACTCATAAAATAAATAAATGAAATAGGAGCCGTTGGGATGCAATAGCTAAGTAGAGCTCTGGTCGAGAAAACAACATTTCTACTTAGCTGAACATTACTCATCGACGTTTACAAATGAGAAACTCACCATTGTTATTACAAGTAACAATATATACCCGCAAGCAGCCCCTTTTTAGGGGGCCAATGGCGGGGGTCAAGGACCAGTTATGGACAAAGATGGAGTAGTCCTATTTTAACAGACTCTGTATCTGAGACTATGTTAGATTGTTTCACTGCCGAAACACTCTTGGGAAATAGGAATGTTTGTAGGGGTCAAACTTACATAGTGGCACATTCACCATACTGGTGTGACCTGTTCTTCTTACCTTTGTTACTGCCGGACTGACAATTTTCCCAACATTGACATTACAATCTCCCTTCAGGATGCGAACCAACAGTCTAATATTAATATTTTTTATACGGTCATATAACTATTCCCACCCTAATTTTGATAGCATGTCTGTCACACTGTCTGTTCGATCAAATCTACTGCTAACGAATCTAGCAGCCCTTTGAACCATTTCAATTTCCCCTATGAGTCCCATCTGATGAGGATCCCAAATATAGCTACAATTGAAAAATGCACATGAATCCTGCGCCATCAGTTTCCCATCGTTCACGAGAGCTAGCATCGTTCAGAGCTACAATATTCGAGCAAGGGCCTTACCAAGGAAAAGTAGGCCACATATTTAACTTTACTAGATAAATTGAATAGCACCTTAATTAGAGGTTTTAATTTGACCTAATGTATCATACTGCACTCAAGAGCTGTCTTAAGAATTTTTTATTTGTTATTTAAGAACCTTTTTTATTTTCCTATAGGTTGGGTCCAGTCGGGAATTTGCAAATTCCCAATTTCCCGGCGAGTCTGGTCCAGCTATGGTGGCTGGTCAGCACCTTTCCTCGATTAATGCGGTCGGTCACCAACAGCTC
The DNA here is from genome assembly GCA_033995665.1 of Melogona broelemanni. Lineage (NCBI taxonomy): Eukaryota > Metazoa > Arthropoda > Diplopoda > Chordeumatida > Chordeumatidae > Melogona > Melogona broelemanni. The sequence goes on from JAUJYS010002069.1 coordinate 4,311, forward strand.
CCAGCCCTCGGCGTCGGTGATCACCTTCCGTTGCCACTGCCGCTGCCAGTCTTTTCCCCGGAGCTGACCACGCTTCTGAGCAGTGGCCAGCCCATCGTGGGGGACGCTCGCACCGCCTTCTTTCGAACCTGCACCGAATTTTACACCATGATGAAACCGTTTCCCAGCCGTACCGACGTCGGCGCCATCTGTTCCAACCTTGTGCAGGCGTTTCCGCAGCTGGCCGATGCTGGCAGTTCTGCTGGACGAATGGGCTTTGTAAGTTCCAACACACGTTCTCAAATAGTGAAATAAATTCCCAATGAGAAAAAATTAAATTTATAAAATATTTCGTCTTTAAATACATTTAATTATAAATCGTCGTAAAATGAATTTGATTTAAGACAATTATTGCTGTACGTTAAGTCACTCAAGGCTTTTACTTAAAAAATCGTTAAAATTTTACTATTCGTGTTTTGAAATTTGTTAAAGCTTCCTGCGCGATGTCAATACATTTTTAAAGAAATGATTTTGAAAGAGACTTTATTTCACTTCAGACTGATCTCAGCAAGCAGATGTCTGTCCGTTATGAGGCTCAAGCTCGCAAGGACTTTCCCCCTACTAACCACCGTGAAGAAGTCTCGTCGACATGAGCATCGTTGCACCGCCGTTATGTGGAACAGTGAGTGCTATAAAAGTTTAGCAAAGTATTTCGTTGGGGAATTATTTTCTCCTATCACTTCATCAGTTCAATATTATTAAAATTAATTTTTAACCTACTTTTTTCAGGTAAAAACAAAGAAAAAAAATTATTGGAGTGTCGCTTTAAGAAAACTCTGAACTGCACATTTCATTTGCCATTTCCTTAATTCCCAACGACCGTTTCATTTTGCGCCATTGATCAGCTTGCAGTTGGTTCAGATTAAAGGGTGAATACACAATGACGAGAGAAGGTCCCCAAATGAACAAACCAAATGAAATGAATTCCCCAAATGAATTCAAAACTGTAAATCTTGAATTTCTTTCGAAATTTTAAAAGCAAAGAATACCGGTTCACATGCAAAGTAATATCATTCACCGAGCCATATCACTAATTGTTTTTGTAATTCATCATTTTTATTCTGTATTATCTAGTCGTATTGTTACAGACTTTTAAGAATTTCATTTGTAAGAATTCAAATGTTAAGAATTTCATTTGTAAATTTTTGTTGTAGTTTTCATTTTCATGCATTAAAATTACTTGTAAAATTTACTAACTTTAGACCGCTTTTCTTTCGTTTGAAGAATAATTTAAGTCGATATTTTATTTTAATGTGTTGAACAAATGATTTTTTGGATGGAAAATTCATAAAAACAGTTTTAAAAATCGACTAAAATTATTGTTTAGCACGAAATGTGTACATTTATTTCATTCTGACCAAATTAATTGATTATTTGAATAAAAGGGAGGATGGGATTAGCTCGCCACGATGGAACAGCGTTGATGCTGTTGACACGAAAAACAAATCGATATGGTGTTATGGGGTGCGTAGTGATATTGGATAATCCTAAACATTACGTCTATGTGAGATTCTATCACGTTTCTAGATGCAACCAAACTATGTGGATTAGGAAACTATGCGATTCAACAATAGTTGAGGATATTGACATTTAGTGGCGCTGCCTGCCTCTCTTTTCGGGTTCCAAGATGGCGGTTAAATGTTTTTGTGTTTTTAGTGTTGTCGCCTTTTGAAATTTGGTTGATGTTTCGTCTTCATTCACTGGTCGTTTGTTTTCCTGGCGGCTCGAGGACTCTGCCGCGGCTGTAATTCATCGTCATGTCGAAATCTGCCAAGCGAAAGAACGGAGTGATCGACTCTAGCAGCGACGATGATAGCGACAGCAGCCAGTCAGATTTAGACGAGGTAAGATTGGTTTTAAACGTGCTTCTCTGTTACTTTATTTTATTCAAAAAGCGTTATCCGTTTTCAAAAACGCCTTGCTTTGTTTGCTCATATCGATCGACGGCGACGCATGGACCGTAATCTCACCAAGTGTAAACGGTTCGCAAATATTAAAAAAAAGACCATACCTTGAAGCGCGTCAGTCTTTTGTTGTGTCATGTTGCCGTTTTGCGACGCATGGTCCGCCATCTTCTCCGTACGGTCCTTACGTAAGGTCTCGGTGGTACAGTGGTGAGTGTTCTCGCCTTCTGTGCCCATGATCGCGTTTCGGATCCCAGCCGATGCCTCCCGAATTTTTCGGACGAGAAAAATTCGTACCTTTCTTCGGCATGGAAGTAATGCCGTGAGACTCGTGCCTGTACGTTGTCAGATACACGTTAATTCATCAGAATCAGAAGCCTAGACTAGGCTAAATTTCAAATTACCAAGTCTCCCCCTAGGGGGCTAGTAAGCCTCCATAACAAACAGTATAATATCACATATTGCCATAATACTATCGCAGTTACCCCATCTAAATCTAAATATTACGACTGAAGCCTATTTAGTCTGTACGAGGGGCGCGGTATCTCTTGAAAATGCATGTACACGCCCTCGGCCTTTAACACTGAATTCGTCTCACTAGGAGTTGCTGACTCTCGCCAAGCGCAAGAAGGTCGACACCGCTAACGACAGCAGCAGCGACAATGAAGGACCAAGTTCATCGCCTGTTCCAGCACCGGCTCCGGCTCCATCCTTCGCAGCGAGAGCTGCACCCACGGGTGGTTCCGGCTCGGACACCTCTGAAAGTGACGATGATGTGCGTGATGGTCAAGTTTTTAAGGGTTTGAGGGAAATATTATATTGGCCCGAATGACGAATGGACATTCGCAACTTAGTTTACTGGTCGAATATGCTTGAAAATTTGCTTATCAGGAGAATAATCCTTCGGCAAATCCGAAAACAAATTCAAAGAAAGGCTTTCGTGGTCAATGACGGCCACGTGGATAAATGAATAAGTGTTTCATCTAAAAAATATTGAGGCATACTCTTGTGAGCGTTCTGCTTGCATGTGTCGTTTTTGGCAATCGTACTTCGATTATTAGTTGTTTAGGTTATAAAATTTAAAAGTAATTTTGCTTGTAGATTTTGTAACGTTATTTCCGAATCCTTATCGTCTACATAACGTCGTCTGATAATATCGTCTTATGAAAGACATGTCTTAAGTCACAAACAAACTTTAGCAAGATCTTGTGATGTCTCCCTCCCTCGCCTCCTTTAAGTCCCTCTGTGTGACGTGACACGTTGGTTTAAATATCTTAATAATATTTTGGATGGCATTTTTATGTCGTCGAGCTTGACCATTCGGTACCAGAAAATAATATTTGAAATTAAGGAGAGTTTCGCAACCTGTCTTCCATCCGTTATTTTTTGTGTTTCGACATATTTTGTGCCATGCCCCAAATGGCGAATCCGATCAAGCCCCGCACACATCCATATCAGATCTAAAATGTCCTTGTCTACATCCATGAGGGTCGACGACAGAATGACCGTACGCTGGCACTACATGCGTTCTTTTGACATCAGTCAACGTATTAAATTAATGCTTTAATTACGATTGTAGTGGACGGCGGACGGCAGAAGCGGCAAGAAGAAGAAAGCCAAGCCAGCCAAGAAACTTGTGGGGAAGAAAAATGCTTCTCAGAAGGAAAGCAGCTCGGAGCCGGAGGAAGGTTTGTTAAGAAACTATTCCAAGTATTCATTAACTATTCTAATATATGCTCTGTACATGATGATTAACGCAAAAGGGTTTAGCTATCGCATATTTACGATCACCGTTGCCCTTTGGTAGAGCATCCGCCATGTGTGCGGCGATCCCGGGTTCGATTCCCAGCTCGGGCTTTTGTTATTTAATCCCGAGGTACTGGTAAAAGTCGCAATACCCAAGCAGATCCTTCGACATTCTCTTTCGTGTGCCAATGAATCGTTTTGTCTCGGCAGGCGAGGTATCCGACTCGGACGCGGAATCTGCGGGCGGCGATAGCTCGGACGAGGGCCGCTCTGACGCCAGCGACGAGGAATTCAACGACGGCTACGACGACCAGTTGATGGGCGATGACGAAGATCGCGCTCGCCTGGCGCAGATGACGGAGAAGGAACGCGAACAGGAGATCTTTAACCGTATCGAGAAGCGCGAAGTCCTCAAAACCCGGTAATTCATCAATAGCTGTTTTTTTTTTTCAAATGGCCTTCTCCTTCAAAAGCCCGTACGACGGGGTGGGCCAGTAGTTTCTGATGCGTGCTTTTTTTGGACGTAGGTTTGAAATCGAAAAGAAGTTGAAGCTGGCCAAGAAGAAGGAGAACAAGCTTAAGAAGGACACCGATAAGTTGAAGATGGACGCCAGCATGCGGAGCAAGGAGCGGCGGCGGACCGTCGAGGAGAGGAAAGATAAAGTGGATAAGAAGGCGCAGGCCATCAAGGAACTCCGAGCTCAGCGAGAGGAGAAGAGAAAGAACGGTATATAGTTGTTTATTTGAGCGGCTTCTTGGATGATCGAGGGGAGAGGAAGATAAACAGAGAAAACTATAAAGTAACCACATATCTAATTTTCTTTTCTAATGTATTGTATAAATTGTGCAGCCGAGGCCGCCGAAAAGCTGAAGGCCGAGCAACAAAAGGACGCCAGCAGCGACGAAGATGAACACAAGCCCAAGAAGCTAAAGACCAGCGACATCTACTCGGACGACGATGATGAGGAGTCAGAGGGGGAGTCCGATAAGGGGCGGGGCAGCGAACACTCGTCGCGTTCGGGCAGCGAAGAGAGAGAGTGAGTTGACGCCTTCCTTAACACCATTTTTCGATCATTTGGAATTAATTCCCTTTACATGATTCGTCGCATCCCTGTCGGTATTGCAACCAACCGACTGCGGAACGGCGGTCCTGGATGACATGGATCCTGGATGACTTTGGATGTCCTGGTCTATTTTATTTGGTTTTATTACTCGATCATGAATTACATTTTGTTTTATTCAAAGTACATTGTCATTTCTAAATCTTGTCAACCATTTTTACTTCGATTCATTTTACCATTTATGATCTACTCATCTTTCCGTGAAAATGTTTTTATTTTTACATTTTCTATTTGAAACGCGTTTATTTACACAGTGCGACAAAGTACCGATAAGACTTGAGTCGTGGCTGCAAACCTGGTGTCCCCGTTTATCGACTCTCACATAAACGGCCACACTACATCGAAACGTTGACTTTAAAAAAAAAAATAAAAATCATCGTGGACAGCTGACACATGGACCATTAATTTAAAATGACCGCATATACCAATAGATGGCATAATGAGGTTTGCAGCCACGACTCAAGTCTTATCGGTACTTTGTTGCACTGTGTATCAAGCTCTATACAAAATTAAATCAAATTTACTGATTATGAGACTAGAAATGTACCGCCCATTTGTTTTTAAATTGTGAACTAACAGAACTATTTTTTTAAAACTAACACCTCTGGAAATCCTAAAATAATTAAAATAATTTTTTCTTGTGCTTTTTTGCGTTCCTACAGCAAGGACAGTGAGTGAGTGAATTTTTTTTCACAATTCTGATTTCAATTGACTGGAATTGGCACGTTCACATTAATCTGACTGAAATCGCTCTCAGGATTAAAAAAAATCTCAATTTTAAAAACCCTCTATTTCAACCTTTAGTTTTTGCCGAAACATCCTGTAGTCCGCGGTTTAGTTACATTTGCCTTGACTAAGTGTGAATTTTATTTCTACGAAAAACTTTTGAAACATTGGTTTTTTAGTCCATTCTTCATCTGAAATATGATGTGGGGTGTTTCGACCGACGAGCGATTTTGTTCAGACGCTTGCTTCTATTCTACTAATCAAAATTAGAATTGCATGCTGTAAACGTGAGTGCAATATTAACTGCAATTTTTTTTAATTTGATGTCGACGCAGAACCAGTTCCAGCCACAAAGAGAAGAAAGTGCAATTTATATCTTCGAAAGAAGAATTGATCAAAGTGCGACTCTCGCGGCACAAATTGGAAAGGTGGGTTCGCATTTTGATACATTCTGAACAGTTTATTTTTTTTAACTACTCAAGTACATTGCGGAATTTTTGAGTCACAAATTGTTGTTTCAAAGCGAGATCGAAATTTATCACTCTAGACTGCTATTGTATTAATATTAAGCACGTGCGGGGTTTTTTTGTAGGTGGGTTCACATGCCTTTCTTCGTCAACACGGTAGTTGGCTGTTTCGTTCGCATCGGCATCGGTACCAACTATGGCCGTCCCGTTTACAGGGTGAGTAATCGAACGACTTTACTTTTTTATCCATTTTATCCCGACTGGTGAGTTCCCAAAGGTAACATTCGCTTTTGTTTTGGTAGGTGGCCGAAATTGTGGATGTGGTGGAGACTGCCAAGATCTACCAGCTAGGTACGACCAGAACGAACAAAGGCTTGCGATTGAGGTGAGTTAAATGTACAGTACTTTGTAGTGAGATTGTGAACGTTCACCTTTAACTGCATTTGAGAAGTATCTGCAAACCTACTGACGACGAGCTATATTTGTGTTAGTATGCACCAACAAAGGATAGCATTTAGCAGATGATAAAGTTGACGCTATGGAACTTTCGCAAGTCATTTAGCAACGCACAAACATTGTTAAATAGTTATTGCGGTCACGTGAACTCTCCATAACATCACTTAACCTCAGATAAAGCTACATTTTGTCAGTGCATACGGGCATTAATTTGCTTTCTTTTGTTAATTTTGCGTTCATTAACATGGTGTATCCTGCTCTAACGTATTTGGTTTATTAATCGGATGTTGTAGCTCTCGTTGAGTGTGGCACCTCTCCTGCATGAGAAAATATCCCAATCTTGTCATGCGGCCATCCCCATGTCACCTCTCCGGTTAAATGACATTGTTTGCGGGTTTTTTTTTACTTTTTTTTCTAACCCTAACGTAGACACGGCAGCGATGAGCGCGTTTTCCGTCTCGAGTTCGTCAGCAACCAGGACTTCTCCGACACGGAGTTCTCACGCTGGAAGGACGCGGTGGCCGCCCACAGTCTGCAACTGCCCACGACGGCCGAGTTGGAGAAGAAGGCCCACGATCTGGAGGACGCTCTCAACTACCAGTACAAAGAGGAAGACGTGGAAGAGGTCGGTCTCTTATGAAAATATATGAAGCAAAGGTGTTTACGAGTGTTTAGGACGTGAGCCTAATTTTCCGTGCCTCCTAGATCGTGAAAGAGAAAGTTCGCTTCAAGAAGAACCCGTTCAACTACGCGGTGAGAAAGACGGAGCTGATGAAGGCCAAGGCGCAGGCCGAGCAACAGGGAGAGGAAGAGAAGGCGCACAAGCTGCAGAACGAGCTGGAGGCGGTCGAGGAGCGCGCCTCAGAGCTGGACAAGATCCGTACGCAGAACATCAAGGCTATCAGCTACATCAACGAGCGGAACCGTCTGCTCAACATCCGAGAGGCTGAGAAGGCCATTTTAGTGAGTGGTGGTGGTGATTGCTTCGAGGATCGTATGTTGCGATCCGAAATGTGGTTTCTGGGGAGTTTTTCTCGATTTATAATTCAAACAAGCGTTTGAATGACGTGACCCGAGTTATTTTCATGTGTACTTAGAATCAACCAAATCAAAGTCAGCGACAATTGGTTTATGGGTCGATTTTATGATGATGATCACGAAAAATAATTAGGGGATGGTGGACATGCTCGTTATTGTCGTAATGTCTATATCTCAAAATTTAAGTTGGATGTAAATTATTTGGTTTCCTCGGTCGAGCTCAATTTCATCTTTTTCAATTTTATCGTTGCCTTAATTCAAGACAATATTTTTTGGTTTCACCCGACAGGAAGAGGCTCGCGAAAGTCGCGGTAAAGGTGACGACCCGTTCACACGTCGGAAGTGTGCACCTACTTTGGTCACCAAGGTAAATATGGATGCCGCGTTCAAATCTGGCCACGCTGGCGATACATTGTTAAATCGATTCATGAACGAAATATTTTGCGAACCCCCTTTTCAGACTCGCGACAATGTCGTAAACAGCGCCGCGTTGAAGAGGCTCGAGGACCAGCGCAAACTGCAGGCCGAGCTGCGGAAACAGAACGAGGAGGCCGCCAAGGTAAGCTACGTTCAATCTTATGAGTTCCACCCGATTCCTTCTGATTTCAACCAAACTTTATATTATTATATTGTTACCATGTCTTATGAATATTTTCTTAGAATATGGAAAAAATATTTAATATATTTATTCTAAGTTTTGTCTCTTTAAGGATCAATTCCGGTATCGTCATTATCACACTTGCAACTTTTAAATGTTTTATCTGTTTCGCATAGCTTGAGGCGGCATTAGCTGCCAAAGCGGAGGCCAATCGGGGCAACGAAATTCGGCCCGAGGAGGACATGTTTAGCGCCCACGATTTCGACATCAAGATCGATCTCGACGTCCCCTCCATATGTAAGTCGATCAAGCGAACAAGCGTCTACCTTTGTCCAGTTTTCAATCCATTTTGTCCTGCAGCAGGTCCTTAATTATTTCAGTGAGCCACACGACAATACAAGTCAAGTAGAGTCTTAATTTTCTAATAAGTCCGATATTATTTATAGCATTAATTTCAAAGAACAAACCTTTTTTCCGGCAAAAGAAAATTATACCAAGTTTTTCTGTTGCTATTACTGGTTTCTGTAGCAAAACTACATTCGTGGTGCAGCTTCCTTAATATTAAGTTTATTTGAATTGTGATATGTTTTTTTTTATGTTATCTGTTTGTTTAAATTTGTCGTTTGTGTGTGCTGAGTTTTTCCAAATTTATTAAGTTATTTCCAGTAGCACTACACATAAAATTCAAATAAATACTCGCTTCGAAGAGGGGAGTCGCATTTCTGAAAGCGCTTAAAACTTTAACACCGCAAATTTCTTTTCCCTGCAGCCACCCCGGTGAGCATTCCCAAACCCTCCATGGCCATGAAGGACGGCGCTCCCAAGCGATCACTCAACCTGGAGGACTATAAGAAGAGGAGGGGTCTGATTTGACGTCCCACTCGAGTACCGAACGAAAATTTTGAAGAATCATTCATCATCCATTTTTCCTTTTGGAGCGTCGCATGTCCGCTCCTACGACAACACCACCATCATTTGCATCGCGTTATCGTCTTTTACAACAGGTATGTCGTGGATGGCGTTTCCACTTCCCCACTCATTTATTTGTACCAGTTTCAATCGCGTATTTCGATAATCGGCCCATTTGAAGTGCATCGTTTGAGACGATCCTCCCCCTTACCTTCATTAATTGTAAATTTTGAGTATGAATTTATTGCCCTACTTCCTTCCCTCGTATCCTTCCCTCCGTGACACCCTAGTCCAACTAGAGTTTCATAGAACTGAACGAATGAATTTTTTTAAACGATCGTGTGTGTCATGTATCCTTCCCGTAACGTAATGATCCTCGTGACGTGTTCCTTCGACCATCCTTCTCCCCCGTCCGCCAATACCATTGTGAGTGTCGTCATGAAGTTAGATCTCTTCTCCTCTTCCCTTTCCCCTGGTTTTCCCGATCGCCAAATTTGGAAAAAAAAGATTCGCTGGCCTCCCTGTTTTCATCATTGAGGATAATGTAGTTCCCACTTTCGTGTTAAATCTCTCGGATGGGGTTTCCTTGTTGAATGCATGCGTGCGCTCTGTCTCGCAAATATCTCGTTGATTTGTGGACGTGTACAAATAAAGAAACACAGCTCTCAAGGTTATTCGGAATTTTTCGTGATTTTATTAGTGTGTGTGGGGAAAATATGATTAAGACGTTAAAGACATCGCAACAGTGTTGTCCGTTGTCTGAACTTTAATCCGAGCATTTGTTGAATGACGGCAATTCATTGCGAATTATTTTTAGTTTAATTTTTAGTCAATAGTGAAAAGACAACGGGGTTAAAGCATAGTCACTTTCCTTTTTTTTTTTTTCGTTAAATGCACAAATACATGACAAACTATAGAAAGACAATGAGACCGTTGACAAAACTTTTGTAAACTGCCGACAGTTGGCAGCACATGTTTCAAAAATACCATACATGTCTATGGAGTAATTGTTACGAAACCTCTCAGTTTGATGAGCGTGGCCTGCACAACTATAGCTTTATCCCGTCAATTGAAGAAAACGCAATGTAAACAAATAATGGTGCAGTTGTTACTTTGCATCTCTTTTCTTGATGCCAAAAAAATCAATCATTTTTATATTTATTTATGCAACCTGCATTTCGCTGTCATAATTCTTGTCTTAGTATTAAATTAAAATTCCAATGATATGTCTTCAATTTACTGTTCCGTGACCAACCAAGTAATCCAATCCCGATAGTCAATTTGTTGTGTTTCTGGATCGACGAAGGCATTGGCCAAGGCCTCAGCTTCTTCCTCCGAGAACGGTTCGCCTAAAGACATTGTATAATTTGGAAAGTTTACGTTTCCACTTGCCAAATTATAATTTTAGATGTCTCTTTTTTATTTTATCTGTGAAATTTAATTGATAATATCGGACGGAAAAAATATTTAATTTTTCTTCTAGAATTGATCTTGATTGCTAATTTCGTAAATACTGGAATGCTACATTTTTTGTTGAAAATTACCATTAGTTGTCAGGTGGTTCTTGAACTCATCCCACATCAAGAAACCTTTGTTTTCTGTATCCAATAGTAGGGCCGCACTTAGAAGAAGGTTGTATGAGCATGGGGCGTGTCTGAAATGGAACACGACATCAAAAAATCAAGTTGGGGGTCAAATTTTGAAAAAACTTAAGTGGTTCACTTCAACCTGATGTTGCAAAAACATTTGTTCTAATTTATGGTCGAATACAAGCTGTGGTGAGAACTACACCGGTAATTTTAATTACTAGTATAATTATGTACCGTCCATCTTCAATGATCTTCAAAACCACAGTTAGGAACCTGTCCAACTCAACGTAGCTGTTCTCTTCACTATCTTGCAACTGAAAATATGCCAAAGTGATGCGACATCATTTCAGCGTTATTCGACATCGTTTAATTGTTTTCCACTGACAAATTGACAGGAATGAACTTGGAACAGATTATATTTTAAATTGTAGTATTTCATTGATACTTTGACGTAATCGTCTTTTTCGTATATTACGTACTTCGTACATGACTGTTTTCAAGTCGTTTTCACCAGGACAGCAACCCAGTGATCGAATTATTGTGCCCACTTCGCTGAGAGATAAAAGATTCAATATGTCAAGTTTACAATTTTTTTCAATGACATTGGTAATACATTGTGCGGGAGTATTTAAATATCTGAAATTATGAATGCGCAGGCTTTCGTTTATTAGTTAGCCTGGGGTACTGGCGTCACCCCTGAGCTTCCATTAGGGAGTCCAGAGCTTAG
>JAUJYS010002070.1:0-15603 GCA_033995665.1 Melogona broelemanni
ATCGAATAAACGAAAGCCTGCGCCGGGAATCGAACCCGGGACCACCCGCCTAGTATACTGTGACCATATCCACTGAGCCACGGGGGCCGCACCTAGACTTTTCAGGTGGTCATGAGCCCTATGAGTTAATTAGTATAGTTGATGCAATTTTTGCGATTTCACTTGCGATCACCTGGTAACCACCATACCGGGTATCAGTAGGATGTTCCGCTCGTTTGGTATTCCAAAAGGGCAGAGACTCTTTCGTTGATGGTCGTAGCCGATTAGTGTGATGAGCAGACGGTCGTATCGCATGGAGCCGCGCCAAAACGACGCGTTACTCGCTCGGCCATCCAAGAATCTTTTTTTCTGTGCAACCTAATTGTGCATTCAGCTTAATCGCTTTGGAAATTTCAATTATCCCGGAACGACGGCGCTATCTCTATGGTTGCGAAATTGGTCGCAAATTCACCCACCAGGCTTCGAGGGTCTTTCGAACAGAACTCCTTTCAGACGAGACCCATTCAAAAAAAGTCCAACAAGTTATCGACTGAAGTTTATGAATATATTTGCCATCTGTTTTAAAGGCGCTTAAAAAAATCAAGGGACGTGACCGAAGATCTTTAGTGATAATATTTACTTAGCTTACATATATTGACGCTTGGCTACGCTTTGACAATTTTATCAAGCATGCATCTGTGTATTCAACACACTTGTGATGCAAATCTTCTCCCAAGAGCTACATAAAAATGTTAGCGTTGAACATTAGCGCAAAAGACGCTTAGGCAGAAATTTGCAATTCGTATGCCATAGATAACTATAGATCTCCTTCAGTGATTATTATATTGAGTAGGTGGGGTATATTTTTTAAGGCAGCATGTTTTCAAATCAGCATGCAATGTGTGGGTTTTACTTTATGACGATATTTGGTTGCTCAGTGGTTGAAATTTGTTGAGCTCGATCAGTAACGCCTACACCAATTCGATGGCTAAAGACGTTAATGGGTTGATGTATTCAAATTTGTTTTGAATTGGCTTCTTGGTAAGTTGAATAAATTGGCGTGTTGATGGTCATTTCAAGTTTTCCTTTTTACAATAACAATTTTCCGCCAATTTTCTATTGAAATTGTTCTCTTGAATATAAAATAATGATGTACTCTTCGAGTCTTTTATTCAAATCCACGTTTTATTTAGATACACAATATTGTAGACTTAAAAGGTATTTTCTTTACTATGTTATTGCCTAGGGAACTTTCTATAGAAATCGCATATGAAATTATGAAGCAAACTAACGTATAAAAATATTTCCAAAACGTTTTCACCAGTAACTGTTCATTAAAATAATTACTGTAAATGATGGATTGGAAGTGTCTAGCTATATGAAGTTTATTTAACTGATTTATTAGTTAATTAAATATTTAATTATTCCATGTTTGTTGTCGGCAAACTACACAAGTAATTGATTAAATATTGGTTTTAGGAGGCTCTGGACGATGACGATTCGTTTATTTGGTATTCGCAAAATAAAACAAATGTTAATCAGTTAAATGAAATTCGTAGTGAACGTGTTTTATTGATTGGAGCTTGGTTAATACTCTAACCAAATTGACCTATGATGGCTTCACAAAATACATTTTACGACTATGAACCAATTTTCAAGGCCATAAACTAAATAATTAGAATGCTAGCGGCAACGGGATTAATCAATTGAGTATAGTTGATCCAAATTTCATAGTTTTCTCAAATATAAAATGTTTATTATCCGCAGTTGTCGATTTTATTTATGTAGCGACCTGAGATTCCGTTAAACATGCGTTGTCTTTTATAATCAAATGCAGCGTGTTTGCTTACGAAACTTGTTCCCTAATTTGTTTGTGTCAAATGCAGCGTGTTTGCTTACGAAACTTGTTCCCTAATTTGTTTGTGTTGTTCTCGTTACCTGCAGATAAAACCGATGAAAGTTATACAGTGCAGCATAGCGGTAGGCCACTCTACCAGGAATCGAAGAGTGACGACCACAACGACCAATTCGACCGTGATGTGCGCGCCCCTGGTGGCGGCGGCGGCCACCAGTTCATGAGGTTCGGCCGCAACCACAACTTCCTCCGTTTCGGCCGCGACATCAAGCAGCACAACTTTATGCGCTTCGGACGACCCGACAAGGGCATGGGTCACAATTTCATGCGTTTCGGTCGACCTGACAAGGAGATGGGTCACAATTTCATGCGCTTCGGTCGACCCGACAAGGAGATGGGTCACAACTTCATGCGCTTCGGACGATCCGACAAGGGCATGGGTCACAACTTCATGCGCTTCGGTCGACCCGACCGGGAGATGGGTCACAATTTCATGCGTTTTGGACGCCCGGACGGCAAGATGGGTCACAACTTCATGCGTTTCGGACGAGCCGACAGGGGTCACAACTTCATGCGATTCGGACGACCCGACATGGGTCACAATTTCATGCGCTTCGGGCGAGGAGGCGACGAGGACGACGAAAACGTGGACAGCGCCATCTACAACGACGACGACTACAACGATGACGTCATCGCCGATACGGAAGAGGATATCTTACTTCCGGAGTTGGGAGCACTGTCCGCTCAGGAGGCCATGGTGGGGAATGACGACGCGGTAACCGATGACGACGATGACATCACCGGAAGTGACGCCGGCAGCGAGGCTTTCCAAAGGGTAGTCAAGAGTTTGGAGCACAAATTTATGCGCTTTGGTCGGGCAAATCCATCTGGTCACAACTTTATGCGGTTCGGACGGATCCCTGAGCACACCTTCATGCGCTTCGGCCGATCCGGATCACCGGCGAACGCTCCGGAGCACTCTGAGGATGATGATGATAATAATGATGACGTCACCGAAGATCACGGCGAGGCCTCGGCGCTGGCGCCGGCCGATGCCACTTCCGCCGCCGACCGCCAGCCGTCGAGCACCACCAAGGTCAAACGCGACGGTCACACGTTCATGCGGTTCGGCAGACGCCGACGCTAGTTTCCAAATCCCAATTTCCAAATTTCGAAAATCAATTGGATCGCGATTATCGATCTGTTGTAGCCAATCAAGGCGGTGTGGTCACCCTGGTTTGCCAATGTGGCGCCACCTGCTGAGTGTTAAACTTATCGCAACTCCTGTTGCCCCTGTCTTTGGATAATTAATAATTAAAAAAAAAAATATGTTCGTGTCGATACGATTTACAATCATACCTAATTGGGAGGAGGAAAAAATATACTGGAGGGAAAAATAATCCTTTGCGCAATTTAATTTTTATGACGTTCGAATATCGAGCATCATTTTATGTTGTGTTTTACGAGAGAAATTTGTCCTTTTTCCCTTGCCAAAAAACTGTAACGTAGTTTATGAAATATAAGTTTATATTTGTATAGAAAAATCGCATCTTTTATTCCTGTCAACCTCTTTCCTTCCTCCAGTTGTTCTTCTCCTGAAATTCCTAATGTCGGAATGGTTGACGTAGCTCACTGTAGGTGGCGCTTAACAAAATTTGTTTTTTGTGTTTCCTTACGTTTTGTCTTCTAGCCTTTTGTTTTGTTCTTTTCCCCTTTTATAATTTGCAATGCGACTATTTCCTCAGTTTTGATCCATTTTGTATATTGTGTTTCCCTCTATGTAAATGTTTGAACCTAATCGGGAAAATAAAGAAAAGTTACAACCAGCGCCTTAAATTAAACCAGAAAAAAAGATGATTTGTTTTGTTTGGTAATAAAAGAGAACGAAAAGGTAACACATATGATCAACTTTATTCAGTGAGCATTTGAAATCTAGTGAACCGATTCAATTTATTTTAAATACTTTGACGCATTTTCATTGTGACAAAGGAATACATACAAAGCGTGGTGAAATCTTCTGCGCAGCTTCAACGCCATAATTGAGCCGCATTATCCAGTTACCCATGCTGGTTCAAGTAGGTTTACAAAGTTGTTTAAAAAAATGTGATAGGAGCGTTGGTGGTAACAAAAATAATGCTTACCGTGTTCTTCAGTAAAAGAATAATTTTTTTAAACCTTTGATTATCCGTTAGCATTTGAGATACTCTGAGCCTACGTTTTTTTTTGGGTTTATTTTCAAGTTGCAATAAATATACAACGCTTTTTGGCCCCTTACCTCAACTCTAAGAGTTAGCCAGGACTTTGCTTTGGCACCAAGTACAGCTGCGTCCAACTGTGTATCAGGTTTGAATACTGGTGAATTAGCTCTAGACAATAAAAATAATTGCTTAATTTGAAATAATTTTGTAATATAAACATTCTCAACCTTTTTAATGCACAAGTATAAAGAGCATTTTGAAATACCATACTTTCAGACAAATATTATTATAACTTTATTCAACTCATCATTTATTATATGATTTTGAAAAGGTTTTCCCTGAAGAATAAAATATTTTACTTTCGTGTAATCGAAATTTAGCTATGCATTAAACCAGCCAATGTATATACACTGTGTATGCTGGATGTATGACCATCGGCCATTACGCATCTCTGACAACGTGGGTACAGTACAAATCGTCGAGAGCTCTTAAAAAGTCCTCCAAAAGTACAGCTTCCAATTCCCGTGTCACAGCATCGGCCAAACACGACTTTGTCTTTACTACTAACTTTTCAAAACGAAATTTTTACCGTTTTGGGGAATTGAATCTCTGCTTTTTGACGCGCCACAAAACCACCGCACAGATAAAACTTAATTATAAATTTATCAAGACTCACAGGCGAACGAAACTACGTCTTGCTGTTAAGTGAATATTATGGAATATTACGAAAGTGCCGGTGATAATCGAGTTGTTGCCATTTTCGATTTAAGGGGTGATTCACCCTATTTATTAGTCTCACCTTGTATTTACCACATTGAATATTTAATTGTATTTTTATTTCCTAAATTCAGTATTTTGCCATTTTGGCTATAAGATTAAATAGAAAATGGAATTCAGAAGAAAAGCTCGAATTGTTTTTTTTTTTGTGAATAACCCAGAACTTTACTAAAAGATGCTCAAGTTTAGCTATAGTCAATAAGCAAGTTCAATCATATGACGTTTGGCTCCTGTGGCAGGTTATTTTGTTTTGGTCCAACACTTACGTGAACGTTTTAAAACCACCATTCATCGCCTATGAGTGTTGAGCACAAACAAAACGACATTTCAACCCAACCGAACGTGTACTCCAGGCTTTACACATACGTAAAATTCCGCCTTTGAGACATATATGTCATCCCATTAGAACTTTCTTGAAAATAAACGACCTGGTCGATATTGTTTATAACGATCCAATGAAAAAGAGCTGAAATGCAAGAGTCGTGAGCGATACGAATGCAATGTGTAGTATAAATAAATATCAACAAGATAATTTCAATACGATGCAAAGAGAGCTATTTAACAAATGGAATTCTTATAGAGACGTTTCGTTTTTATCTTCTTTCGATACACCATTCGGCGAAAGCGGTATCCGAACTCTCACGTTACCCTTTCCAAAGTTTCCGTTAGACGACCTGATACTTGGACTGGATGGCAATTTCCTGTTTAACGGCTCGCCCAAATCTGCCGCCAGACGGCTCTGTACGCCATTGTTTTTTATCGACACGTTTACGTATTTTAACGACGACTTTCGATTGAGCGGTTCCAGCTCTTGTTGCTTCGTGGAGGAAATCCTCTGCGAGCCGCCACGATTTCGTCCACTACCAGAGGGAGACACTGTCACGTGAATCTGCTTGCCGCCATTTTGTTTCGTGCCACCGTTAGCGATCGAGCGCCTCTCCGAATCGTCGCTGACATCAGTGGCCGAGGTGGCGATGCTAAAACGTTCGACGGCGATGGCGCTGCCACCCAGATCCGTTTCCTCGAAGAACACGCTAGTGTCGCAGGCGATAGAGCCGCTCTTGTGGCGGCCATTGGGGTGGTTGGAGAAACTGTGGCTAGAGAATGACCACCGCCGGGGGCGCTGCACTCGCCACAGGTGTCGACACGGTCGGCAGATGGAGAGCTCCGGCAGACTCTTGCACAGCACCTCTCGAAATGCTTCACGATATTTGGCCGACATGACGTTGTAGAGAATGGGGTTGATGGTGGCGTTGAAGTAGTACAGACAACCTGCAAGAATTTAAGAGAGAAGAAATACGCAATAAATGTCAGGTTAAATATTTCACAACGTCTTCAAAATCGCATTCAGTTGAAATTTATCGTCAAACACGATATACATGCACATAGTAATATCCAGAAATAAATGTTTTATTTCCTGAAAATAAATTTTAATTAAATTGTTGAAAAAACAAATATATAAAATGCATGTACTGGCAGTTGGTATTTCAGCTCTGCACGTCAAAAAGGTAAATAAACAACACAAATGCAAGTACTATATATAAAAGGCTAGATACTTGTTCGCAATGCTTAATGAATTCCAACAATATGGTATGTACTAAAATGTTAATCACGAGACCGCGTGATTTGAACACGAACGAGATCACAAACTTAATTTAGAAGAAAATAACTCTGTGAAATGACGAATAACACGTTTGTAGAAATCTTCTAAAATTCTTCAAATCACGCGGTCTCGTGATTAACATTTTATTATTTTGATCTTCACTTCGACGAACTTTCATCCTACCATCGTTGATTTACTTCTACGATACTATATTTATGGTATGTACTATTGAGTTACAACTCTTAACATATTCACAATAGTAATACATAGTGTACGTCTCGCGCGTTCCCGTCGAGTTCTGATTAATATAAAATTTCTTACTTTACATTATTTTTTTAATTGTTCGCGTTTACATTATTTATAATCTACACCTTGTAAGATCAGCAGAGCTAATTTCCAAATTATAGTTTTAAAAATACCCGTATTACAGAATGATAGGACGCATTTACCGGTAGTCGTACCTCCATTTATTTCCGAATTGACACGGAATTGGCCAACTGAAATTTTTTTCTGCCCCTTTTATGATCAGAGTTGGCAATCACACAGAGCATGACAGCGCTGCACTTTGCTAGCATTCAACAATGACCCGCAAAGCAACAAATGCTCGACGATCATCAAAGTGCAGTACGCGAATAAACATTGGGGTCAGTCAGACGTCGACATCACCAGCGCATCCTAAATGCTTCGACGTGAACCTACCGGCAAAATATAGAATCTCGTTCAACTGCCTAAGCCACGGAGGCCATTGGCGTGTTTCACCGAAGACGAACAGCAACCTTTGAGCGTGAAACGGAGCCCAACAGATGAAAAAGGCAATGACCACAGCAACTGCAAATAAATAAATGGCATTCAATATTCGATTATTTATTAGGTTCGATTCCGTGTTATTCTTTGCTAGGACCACAATTAAAGTTTGAATCAATGGTAGACATATATAAACGTTTCCGCGGAAATATTTTGAACTGCATTCTTTGCTATAAAACATAATTCATCGCAAAAAAACTCTTGTCTTTTCATCCTTTAAAGAAGAAAACGGTTATTTAATTTTATCAATATAGTACTAGATAACAGTATTACTTAGTAAGAGTAAAGTTTATTTAGTCATACGTATAATTCATGGTATTGAAATTACTAAACGAGACCTTGATCCATTCATAACGCCGTTCTGGAATCGATTTACTAAGCTGTCCACCGCTATAGAACATGCTTCCTGCCGATTAAAGTTAACTGAAGCGTCATTCCATCGCACCTATGTCTGCAGTAAGCTGAAAGGCGCATTGGTGGCCGATCCAAGGAAAGCACCAGGTTCGGTGACAACAATAAATATAGACTGCTATTATGTGGTGCAAATTTGGCATTCGTTTATATTACAATGTTTACATGTTTTAAAAAAGCATTTGCTCTATAAACCGTTACTTTTAACTCAACAAAAATATGATTAAAAACAATTTTTAAATAGAGATTAGAGATTCATTACACGGATTAGCCAGCAACTATAAATTAAATCAGGAAAATAAATGAATAAATTCTATAACTTTGTTGTTACACTATAAGTATAAACGCCATCCATTCCCGCAATTCATGCATGCCGATACTGATGAAAATGTGAACTTGTCCTTTTTTTGTCTGATTGATTATCCAGTTCCCCAACATCACTAGAGATGGCGTTGGCAGTCATAAATGGGAGGAAATATGTAACGAGCAAATAGGCGCGTAGGATGTTCTCCCTTTGGCTATGAACGAGTGTTTTGTGACAGATCATAATCCCTAAATGCTCTATGGACATTTTCCGGTGGGCATTGGAAAAAGCCAACACAGTTCCGTAAGTCCACAATTAATAGACTTTCAATTGCGCATTAAGCTTAGAAACTAGCGCGCAATGCGCGCATGCTCTGTTACGGTAGTATTTCCATATTTGTAACGCAATTCACGCATGTTAGCCCAGCTATAAAATTGGAAAGGGCAATGGGATAGCTGATCTTTGAACTGGAAGTGCGTGCAGCGGATGAACCAGTAATTCGTGTTTATTTTGCGCGCGTTAATATCGATCGCCGTAGGTTTGGTTCCATTTAAAACGGATGTACTGATTAAATATTTATTGAAGAACTTTTAGAAATTTTCCGATTTAAAACACATGAATGCATTTACGTCAGATAATTGTAAAACAAGGTTGTTCAAATAGATTTACAAGCGGTTCCAAAATTATAATTAGATAACGAAAATGACCGCTGGCATTGTCACATAAATAAAGCGAGGCTAATATTTTGTTATTACTATTTGCACCGGGAATTTCCTATTAATTTTTTAGTCCATTTTCACTGAATTACGAATACGAATAACGGACAATTTTGAATTTGATAAGCGTGTATGATTTCGGAGAAATCTCTCCTTGTGCGATAGCCGATATTTGACATAAGATATCCAGTAGCGTTGCGTTTATCGAATTACAATTAAATTTCAGATGCACAAACAAGGCTTAAGGCTATTTTGGATTCTAAACCATGTTGAGCTGCCCTCATTGGAACTGCGACAGTCGGATTTTTTTCCTGTTTCTCAATAGGAAATATGATAATAGGAAAAATAATCATATGGTGTCTACTTGGTGAACAGGGTCGTTTGAACAGGGTTGTTGAGCTGCCCTCATTGGAACTGCGACAGTCGGATTTTCTTCCTGTTTCTCAATAGGAAATATGATAAGAGGAAAAATAATCATATGGTGTCTACTTGGTGAACAGGGTCGTTCTGTCCAAACCACTTTGCCGAAAAGCGCAACCAGTAACAGCGCCTTCCGCGGGCAACTCGACAACTCGCAACCCCTCTCACCCACCCAGCATGCGTATGATGGCTTTCCGGGCTGACGGCTTTCCCTCGCCACTGTTATTGTGCAGCGACGAGCTCTCGTTAGCCTGGACGGCCGAACGGCGCAACGTCACGCCGATGTTGATGTAGAGGATGACGATGAGGGTCATCGGGAAGAAGAAAAAGGCCAGCGAGGAGAAACAGAGTAGCGGCCGGAAGTGAGGGTTGGTCTTGGGGTCGGTGGGCATCATGCAGAAGGCCGACTCCTCTAGATATCGGTGCGAGCCTGTAACGAATAACAACCACGAAGGATATTAAATTATCACATTTGGCGGTGCGTACTGGTCAACCTCATTTTTCCAGCTTATACATGCAGTTACTTTTCGTGAATCACCGCAAAAGCTAGACATAAACACGTTATGCCCAGCGTTGAAACGAAAGCAAATCAATTTTAGCCATTAGAATGAAAATGAAAAATCGGAAATGATTGAATTTATGTTGCAAACTGTTAGACTAAAAGACGCTTATCCTCCTTCATGATAAGAAGCTCACAGAGCTATTTCATAGTGACTCGAATATAAATTCCGACAACCGTCACTAGCGCCACCTATAAATACCTGGAGGGAAATCGATGTAGTGCACCGAGGTGAGCACCGCATAAGGGATGGCGATAATGGCGGCTATCGTCCAATTGGCGGCAATGACCTTGACTACCCTTGGCAGGCTCGACGTGGTCTGCGAAAACAGTGGATGACAGATGGCGATGTAGCGCTCCACCGTAAACGCCACAATTGTCAGGATGGAGGCGTAGTTGCACATTTCCGATATCAGCGCCCTCGTGCGGCACATCGTCTCGCCCAGCATCCAAGGGTACTGCTGCCAGAATAGGCGCAAGTCGTTTGGCAGGCCTACAAAGTATTCGAAAAGAAAGAAACGTTATGAAATGCTTGAGTTTCTAACATTGTCGATTTTTATGATAAAGTTACTTTTTTTGTTTTTGACATGACTAATGATGCTTTAGACTGCTTTCCATTAGGTTTCTATGCAAATTGCCGCCATTGTAATTTGCAGAGAAGAATGGATAAAATGCAATCGACAGGATTTCAATCTCCAAATGTTAAACGCGAAAAATGTAAAATGAAGCTCAAATTCTGAGAAGTTAGTAAATGAATGCATATCATACAAGTATATTTGTTCATATTATTTACAGTTTCCATAAAAATGCAAATGCAATTCAAATAAGAATACAAATGACTCGTCGTAGTCCAGTTAGAGCAATCAACCTCCTGTCGTGCGGCGATCCCGAGTTCGATTCCCGACTCCGTGTGTTTATTCGATCCCGAGGTACTGGTGAAAATGTGCCCCTCCTCAATTTTTCAAGAAATTACTCTGTATATGGGTGCAGTATCTCTTGTTGCGATCCGTCCCTGGTGGTCCCCGGATTCGATACTCGACGCAGTCTCTCGTTTATTCGATTTTAAGGTACTCGTGAAACTGTGCCCCTCGCATATTAATTATCATAGCGACATGAGGGGTACAGAATCTCCTGTTGTTACTTGAGTGATCAGGAATAAAAATAAATATTCATCCTATTGATGACGATCATTAATTGGCCAAATATTAAGAATTTCGTAAACTTTCTCTTTTGAAAATTATCTTTTGGTTTAAGTTTTCGACGATATTTAAAAAAATTGTTTAGAAAGTCAGTGGTTATTTTGAATATATAACTACCGTGTAATAGTGAAGCAGATAAGTCGAATACAGTCATACTCTAATACTTTACAAAATAATATATATTTCTTGATCTCCGTCACCGTTCTAACAGCACATGATTAGGTGAGTATGTAGCTTGGGAATTTGAGCTCGTTTCTTTAAATTTGTTCTAAATTCTTAGCCGGAACCCAAATCTATCCTTCCCGTTTGTGCATGGACCCCTGAAAGATGTGATATATCAACTGTATAAGCCATATAGGATTTTTTATTACCACCTTTGAAAATTTCTAAAACGTAATTTCCACGCAGCGTTGAACGCAGCAGCTGCCACTCTTTTGAACGGTCGTCTGTCATTTTCACGAGCTCTATTGCCTTTTTCTCAATAAATTGCAAGTCATATGATACGCCTGGTACACACTTGAATGTAGGTGAGGAATGAGAAAAAAATGCAATTATTCTATAAAAAAATTGGTCGCAGTCGAATAGTCAGTCACCTAATGGAAATAAACGGAATTTCAATTACGAAAGCGCAGAATCCCAGTTTTTCAATTGCGATCGTCGAACAATAATTCAAGGAAGGACGGAGAACTTCTCTATTCGAGTTTCTTATATGAAATTCGCTTAACGCCTACTATATGATTAGGTGTTGAATTTATCTTGAATAAGTGACGTCACTTTGGTGTGAAATATGGGTCCTCTGTGAAAAAGTCTACGCCTCAGGGAATGCATAATATATCGATTCAAGTCAGTAATAAATGGCGCATTTATTCCATCTCCAAAGACCCCAACAGAAAAATGCAACTTCATTTATATTCGAGATTTCTTTCAACGATTTCGAATCAGTGCTAGCATTGAAATAAATTCGCCGGATTTGGGTGACATTTTATTTAAAATAAATTTTTGTGCGCAAATTGTATGCACATTTTTAATTAGGTTAAGTACATGATATTTTGTTTAAGATTCACAAACTCGTCGTATATTTTCTAGCACACATTTTATTTTAAAATTGATTTTTGTATGCACATTGCATGTCCAAATATTTATATTTCGAGTTAATTATAACCCGTGACCTTTATGTTTAAGATTCCTTCGCAGATGTGCTGAAGGCGAAAGGTATTATGAGGATATGGCAGCGCAGTCCCCAAATGGCGCATGCAAATCAACACTACAATAGGTAGGAAGTTCGCATTTTTTCGCGCCTCCAAATAAATGCCTTTTTTATTACGAGTGTCATGGGTTGTTTTTTTAGTCCGGGGAGCGTTTAGCTATTCAATCATTCGGTGTGTTCGATCAACCGTTGGAACTTCCGGTCGATAAAACGGAAAAGTCGAACCCCTTTCAGTGGAAAGGGTCTTCTAAAATGCTAATCGAAGTCGGGAGCTTAATGTGGTCGTCAAGTCACGGCCGGTACCGCGTCTTTGCTCGCCCGCATGCGTTGGAATGCGTTTCTCTGGAACATCTGGCGCAACGACTTTCATAGACTGAACCTTCCAGATGTACAGGTATACAACAGTCGGCACTGCTGAGTTATTCGCAAACGAGGGTGGGTTAATTTTGCGTTCATGCGAAGCCAACGATGTCGAAAATTAGCCCACAAAATTCCGAAGCCACCGTCGATCGCAAACCGCCAACGCGAACCGTCGTCGAACGCGAATCGCGAATCGCGACCGCCAAGTGGTAGTAAAAATTCCGTAAAATATACGTTCTGTACAATAAGTAGATTTTGTTCAAATTTACGGTTTACATTTCGCCAACGCCTGAAGCACACTGCTTTTCTTTTTAAATACGTTTTTGATTAAATTTTCAAATAAATTGTACAAATATTTTTATTCATTTTAATGCCAGTATGCACCGACAAAATATTTAAAAAACCAAAGGTTGCGCTATGAAACGTTCACGTGACCGCAATTTTTTTTTTTTTGCAATGCGTAATTTGTAGACTAGTGATCTTTTAAAAACACGACTTATAGAAGTAGATTCCAACATATTTGTCTTAACAAAGTTTTGTGGACTGTCATGATTATGCGACCAAAACTGGGCAAAAATCGATCGATTCGGAAGACGATAACACTAACGCGACCCACAACGTTTTCGCATTGTCAACAATTTTTATAAATTTCGACAATTTTATATAAATTTCGACAATACTATTAATATTAGTACAATATTATTAAATTATTCTACAATAAATTGTATTACGAAACTTTGTTAGACAAATTTGCAGAAGTCCACTTCTTCAAGTTGTGTTTTAAATCGACCACTAGTCTACAAAGCGTTACCGATTTCTCATACTCAATGGTTAAGGATACTCCCTCCTCAAGGTAATTAGATCTTACAAGTCCTTGTAATTTCTTCATCTAAGATATTGCAAGTCTAAGAACCTTGCTCCCTCCTTATCATAGTTTCTAATAGCGGCTACTAAATCCTCAACATTTATTATACAGTATGCCTGACCGTTAGGTTAATGAAAATTTAGGTGGAACAGACTTTGCGTTTGGAACGTTCGGGGGAACCGAATACAACAACTCGCCTACATGTCCGCCATACAATGTTTCTCCGTGCCCGACAATTTATGTCGCGCGCGCGTTGCACTCGTCGCACTTGGCCCGACGGCTAGATGGGTTTCGCAGGAAATCCGAATGGATATATGAATGGCGCGTACTAAAAATTGATGGACGACTGCTGAACGGAAACCGAAAGATATTTGATCCAATAACACTATTGGGATCCAGCGAAATTTCTCGGTGGGAACTTCCAGCCGCTTACACTAAAAAAATGAGCCCCGTAGAAACTGAAGCGAAATGTCCGCTTTCAATAAATTCAATTGAAAATGAACATGCGCTATCCATTAGACGTTTTTGTCATTGCCAAAGTTATTCGCTCTACTATAGTTATTTGTTCATCCGAATGGCCAAAAAAAGGCACCTACAAATCATCAAAACAGATCTTCGCGAAAAGTCGACCGATTCTCTAGAAACTTGGCAGTGTTGAACAACAACGTATTTTCAAATTCCTCGCGCATTGACGGCACTAAAACTTTTTTATCATAAGTGGCGCTGCATTACGCTGTAAACGTTGAAGTCGTGCCGTTGTCATCTTCATTGAAAATAGCGTTCAGTGAGACGACCGAAATGCGATATTTTTGTTAGGCGATTTTTAAAAAACTTTCTTGATAAATAATGGTTAACCGAAATTGGTTTAGATACGATGAGAGTAGCACGGAAAGCAGGAAACCAACAAACCAAAAAGTTGCAAAAGTTATTCGATCCCGAGGTACTGGCTAAAATTTTCTGTCAAACAACACGAGGGACACTAGCTAGCAACACGAAAGGTACTGGCTATAAGAAACTGAAGGGGTACAAAATCTCATATACTGATATTCACTACAGTGATTTAAAATATAAAAAATAAACGTTTCGAAAATCACGAGACCGCAGTACTACGAGCCCAGTCATCCAACCAACTCAGCTTCAACGTAGCAAAATACCGTACATCGATTTCTCTGATGTGAAAAACAAATATATATCATTTTATTTGTTCGTTTATGGCCAAATCGACCTATTGCTCCCGTTATTCGTCTCCCGCTCTTCCGAATTGTTGTTGTTGTCCGTTCGGAAAACAGGAGCAAAAACAAATAACCGACGGGCGAGACAGAATGTAACCCTCTCACCGGATATAACCTTTCGTTTTGCCCTTTGGTTCCGTTTTGCTCCGGGACAAAATTTCACGTTCGGCTAGATCGCAAATGGGGCGCGAAATTATGCGGCTGCATATAGGCGCGCGCATCTCGCTATTTATTTAATGTTTTCCGGTATTCTTTCGCCGGCTCATCCTATATGTATATACAACTACCTTGATTAAATATGTATTTTGGTGTGTAACGTCTCACGTATACACGGGCTATAATAATACTAGGATTTTATCGTCACGCCCGCGTGCGAGCAGCGAGCATTGTCGCATTGCGTATCGGATTTGCCATAAATTACGTTTGTCCAACCCCCCCCCCTTCCTTTCCAATTTCAAACTGACAGAAAATATCTGCAGTGTCTGCTCATTTGGGCTCCTCGAATCCGCAAACCAATTTGGCAAAACAATGTAAACGTTTGAAATTCTAGACAATCTTCAAAAGCGCACGGCGGCCCATATTTTTTTGTGGTTGTAATATGATAATGGGATTTTCATATGCCGAAAAAAATGGAATAGTTGTTCGTATTTTGGTAGCTATGGTTCAATTTCCTGTTTCGTATTAGAATTTCCTATGAGCTTGCGATTAATTTCGGGTTGAGTCAGGAATAAAAAGATAAAATAAAAATAAAAAATTGCTTATTCGGATAGTTGCAGCTGCCGTTGCTCGAGACACTTAGTTCCCAAATCTCCATCCGTCGCTAGGAGCGCTGGGAATGCCTAACGAGCGATCATTTAAAAAAATGGCTGTCGGTATTTATTCGATCACTATCTATTTCCATATATGAGTCTTTGGAACGCCACCAGAGGGCATCAATAGTAGTTGTGTACATAGAGCATTTACCAAACGTATGCGCTTTTTCTGGTGGATTTAACTGCAGCAATCATGGGAATAGCCGAAAAAAGTAATGGAAATGGGTTCAGTTTCCATGACGACATCAGGCGCAAACACAAATTGCTGCGACAATTTTTATATCGTCAACTGATACCGTATT
>JAUJYS010002071.1:0-15630 GCA_033995665.1 Melogona broelemanni
AAATAAAAATATGCAAACGACGTGAACGAAGCGATCATTTTTTGAAGAAGTAGTGACTCGTTCTTCTCTTCACTTCCACGTAACGCATATTATGTGTATGGCCACTTGATGAGATGTACAGAAAACCTTTTATGACAATGTTAGGCATGACAAAGGTAGGGAACTCGATTTTATTTATATGGATAATTTTTTTTTATAGAGATACGCGTTTTTAGCATGTTTTGTTTTGTGTTTCTCAGATTTATTACTTATAAAAAAGATGAAATATGGCTTTTTTCGGACATCTCTCCTATACTTCCTCCACCCCTTTGATCCTTCAACCACCTCAGCTTTCTAACTTATATCACGTTTCCTACATTGAAAACCATATTAGGTCTTATCTGGTCTCGACATTTCCCCTTATCTATTCAACATGGCTCGCGCAGTGCGGCCATTACGTCTGGTTTTTGGTTCTTTTATTTTTTCTATTTTTCTGCCGCCACTTTTTTTTGGGTGCCTCTCGTCCGCCAACTTCTCAAGAAAATGTATTCCGGTTTTTTTCTGCCGAATAAAAAATATATGATGTTGCCATAGATTAGTGGCGCTACCAATCCCTGAAAGAAAAAAAAAAAATATGCAAGACATGAGGAAAAAAAATTCTCAAACCAGAAGTAGCGAAGCCCAGAACCGTCTTCGACGGCAAGAGAGCGCTAACCCGCACCGCCGGCTTAGTGCCGAATCGACCGTGGGTTATCTCCCAGTTGCCGCCGCTGAGATTTACCGTCGCGTGTGCGCCGGCATTTAGCCCAGGCCACATATAGGCAACCTTGTCATCGCTATAAATGCGTAATCGATTTAGTCGTGAGGGTGGTGGGCGAGGAAGGGGGGAATATGGCGATGGAAGTGGGCGGGGATGGTAGGGTTAAGGCTAAGGGTGGTGGGGAAGGAAGGGGAAGGGGAGGGGATGTCGTATTTTATTTACGTTGATGGAGGAAATATCCGTGTATAGACTGAGAAACTCGGGCGTATCTATACGTACACTTTCGACCCTGTGTAAACTGTTTTTCGGTCGGCAAGTATATTTTTTCATCGTCGTTTTCGACGGTGTATATAGTGGAGAGGAGGGGGTCTCTTCTCCGCCTGTTATGCTTTCAACGAGCCGAGCAGCCACCTCCTCTTTTACCCCCTTTTACCCGTCCGAGCCGGCGGCTACAGGTTTAAGCCGAAAGTGTTATCCTCTTCAGACCAATCATGACGTCATGGACGGCTGACACAGCGATGGAGGGAGGATAAATAACCTATGTTAATAAAATGGTCCGATTTGTGACTAAAAATATTTCAACAACTTTTAATTACCCTGATCGTCGTTGCCCGTTCGGTAATCGGTAGTGATGTGGTGAGCGTTCTCGCCTTCTATGATCGTAATCGCGTTTCGGATCCCGGCCGATACCTCCCGAATTTTTCGGGTGAGAAAAATTCGTGCCTTTCTTCGGAATGAAAGTAAAGCTTTTGAGACCCGTGCCTGCACGCTGTCGGGTACACGTTAAAGATCCCTACATACATGTACTAGGTAAAAAGTCTAGACTAGACGAAAATCCAAATTATCAGGTCGCCCCTTGGTGGTGGGGGGTGAGTGGGTGATAAGCCTCCTTAAAACACAGTACAGTCCCCAAATATTCCCACAAATACTACGACGCGGCAATTACCCCATTTAAATCTAAAACTATTGCAACCGGTTGCAGTGCGGTGGTCCCAGATTCGATTTCGGACGCGGGCTCTAGTTTATTCGATCCTGGATCCTGTGAAACTGCCGTCGCCTCTTAAAATCGTGTGTGAAATGGACAAATGTACGATTAAAAATGTCGTCTGGAATAATTAAATCGAAATAAAGGGGTGAAACCCTGGACAGATTGAGGGCTTTACGGCTATTGAGAGACCTCTTGGTCGGAATGCCGTCACACAAAAAAGACTGAGGGCTGGCGAAATCGAGATGCGAGTCTCAAATAAAGCATAAAGCACAAACGTCTAGGACAGATGCAATATTTAATAGTCTGTACATCTTACTTGACCATGGGGAGGGGGTCTTAGGTATAAAATGAGCGGAAAGATAGCGACGAAAATTTCGAGTTTCCAGAGAAGAGCGAAAAGATACGGCTACAGGCCATCGACTGCAAAACGAGGAAGGAGAGGGGGACTAGAGAAGAGAAGGAAAGATTGTTCTCCAGATAGAAATGTCGTCCAAGTAGGGGAGGAAAATATCGAACGGCGCAGGATATACCCGTGTAGAAGTGAATACAGCAGAATCGAGTACAGTAGAATTGAACGGCAATAAGTCAGAATGGTCGAAATCGAGGAGTGGATAAAAATGCAGGATTATTCAATAATATTACGCAATTATTGTAGTCTAAACAGCCGTTATGGCACCTTTGAAACATCAAAATCAAGCGTGAAGAGTGTTCCTGTAGACAGAATGCCTCATTCTGAAGTTAGCGTTTATAGGAGCTGTTGGGTTGCAATAGCTAAGAAGAAAATAAATATTCTCGACCAGAGAGAATTAGAAACGGCAACTTCTTGGATAATGTTTATTGGATTATCGAAGAACTTTCATTACAATAACTTAAATGGGATGAAATTGTATAAACGTTTGTACTTTTACTAAAAAATAATTTTAAGTAAAGCGTTCTTCCGTGCATGCCAGAGAAAGAGCTCGCTTATTTATGAATTTTTTTTGCTCAAAAAAAAAAATAAATAAACCTTTTTTTTTCGCGGAATCAGGTGATTCAAATAATTATCAACTTAAAACGTTTGCGTGTTATGCGGTTTCTGTGCATCTTTTGTAACAATCAATTCCCTGTGTTTCAGTGGCAAATATTGATAGTGTTCGATGTTTAGTAACATGCAATTTGAACTCCATTTGAAAGTAGAATACAAAAATTTCAAACGGGGCAACAAAAATTTGATTACAAAATACCGACAAGTAAAGCAAAATTAAAGTAATTTCGCGCAACATTGTTTTTTGTTAAATTTTTTATTTTAGGCACTGGGTTATTTGGCTTCCCACCACGTTGTAACTATTTGGTTTGCCCTCGTCAGTCGATACGAGCCACGCGCATGCGCAGACCGCCAGGCATTGTTACGCCAGAAGTCCCCACGCGCGTGTTATGTGTACAGTATAGATACAAGACGGCGACTGGGAGACGAGCCGACGCAGATTTACACGGCCATTTCCGTCGACATTGCCGGACAGTCGTTCTCTGTTAACCCCCAATTCCCTTCGCGGCGGATAGCTGCCCCCGCGCATTAGCCCATTTCCCACTTGCTACAATCACCGTCCCCACAATCGCATATCAAGCCCCGTCCTCACTAGTCCTGTCCTCCCGAGACCGTCCGCGATCCACTGAGCTCTGCGCATCCCACTGGGGTTTCGTGGCTTCGGCAAGTTATCGAAGGTTCAGTCAAGACCGTGATTTTTGGTGACTAGCCATCTTTGAAAAATCTTATTTCGATCACATTTCCGCGATATTTTGAGAGGATTGCAAATTTGAAATAAAGTGGCCAGCTTAAATAACAATAATAATAATAAATATTAAAAAATGATTGACAATTTTGGAAAGTCAACATTGATCTATTGATTGAACTACGCCTCTTGGTATGCCAGTCGGTATTGCAACTGACTGTGGTGCGGCGGTTCATGGGTTCGATTCCCGGTGCGGGCTCTGGTTTATTCGATTCCGGTGCACCACCTGTCGTTGGTCTGGGTATGTGGTAACAAATTAAAAACCTCTATGCGCGCCGCCTTTATTTTGTTAAGTAATCCACTACTTTTGTTGTAAATTATATTGATCATTTATTCTATAGGTTTCAAAACCAACGTAAATTGCTGTCATAACTGACCGCTCATATTAAACCCAATATTATCTTAAAATTATTTTACTGTTTGATAAAAGAAGCATTTTCTAGCAAATTTTATTCAAATGGAAAACACCGATTAAACAAATAAAATCAGAAAAGTAAAGTCCGATAGTTTCGTTAGTTTCGAT
Source organism: Melogona broelemanni (assembly GCA_033995665.1). Taxonomy (NCBI): domain Eukaryota; kingdom Metazoa; phylum Arthropoda; class Diplopoda; order Chordeumatida; family Chordeumatidae; genus Melogona; species Melogona broelemanni. The sequence continues at coordinate 4,020 of JAUJYS010002071.1, forward strand.
AGTTTTATAGTCCGCCACTTTTAATTTATTATTCGCTTCACCCGATATTTTTTCTCGAGTTTGTCGAATCTTATGGCAGCTTCTCTGGTCTTATGACAGCGTCTCGGGCCTTATGGCAGCGTAATTTGGTGTGACCCAACCGCATTCGGGTGTACCGATGGACATACAGAAACGTCATCGTCGGTCACTAGGCGGCGCTAGACGCCCGCCTGGTTCCGCTTCGTAACCGTTCGGCGCGTGCGCGCGCGGATGTCGGAGATGCCTTGGGCGGCGAGTAAATGTTTCCAGGAAATAAAACTTTATTGTTTCGGACGCAAGAGTCCGCGCACCACGCGGACCCCCCGTTCCATGAACTGTCCGGTCCGGTCGGTGTGATAGATGTGGGGAAGGAGATAGTGGGAATAGTGAGAGGGGGTGGACATCGAAGGGAAACAGCTCCATCACCGTCCAGCTGAGCTGCAGCGACCGATAGATAGGACGCGGGGCCAATCGAAGAGTTTCCGTTCCATTAACGTTGTCGTTGAGGATATTCGTTGATGATTCAGCGCGGGAGAAACTCGCGTTTGAAAAATAAGATTTGGACCAATCTAAAAGACGACATCAATAATTGAGCCACAAAAATTCATATTGGAATTTTTGTCCAGGAAACTTATCACACACTTGGATTTTGCCCATAATGTTGCTCAAGAGTCCACATATGTGTATAAATGAAAAGCATATTAATTAATCACAAACTAGCAAAATTACCCTACTTCTGAATCGTCGTAGCCCAGTCAGAATTGCGGCAAACTACGGTGGAGCGGTCCCGGGTTCGATTCCCGGCTCGGGGTCTCGTTTATTCGATCCCGTAGTATTGGCGAAAACGTGGCCCTCAGACATTTCCATGGAATAAGGGGGATATTCACTTCTGTGATGGTAATAAGATTGCCATTACAAAAATTTAAAATAAAAATACAGAATCTCATAGTTAAAAAAAAAAAATTGGTCACCGTGTCGTTACACTTAAACGTTGGCATCTGGTGCTAAAAACGAATACACATAATTCCAACTTATAGACAAAAAAATACGGATAATACACTGAATATCTACTATTTTAGTGCCAATCCAATTAAAAATGATTATTTATAACAAACGAATGCAGGGTAAATACCGGTAAAGACCAAAATGAACACTCTACACTACGAAGGCGGTGTCAACGCCATTTACTGCTCATTCGAGTTGAGTATCGGTGAGTACGCGCGGTCACAGGAGGTTGTCACCGTCGTTGACAAACCGGTAGCGCACGATCAGCGCGCGAATTATGAACACAGACCTAATTACCGAGTCGAAATGTTGTTGGCCGCGGCTATGTAATGCAGCGCATGCATTGTACCCCCCGTACCCGTGTAGGTGAAGTCATGCCGTAATGGGTGGAGGGGTTGTTGGATGAGGGGGTGGGGCTTTGGTGGGTTTCCGCTGGGTTCCTCGACCATAAGAAAAGCTCGTTAACTTTCTCCGCTTGTTTTCTCCGAGAAACGCGACCCATAAACGTCGTCCCTTCTTAATGCATGCGGCGTTGACAAAAGGAGCCGCGTGAGGGGGTGGGGGGTGCGTTGCGTGGGAGGGGAGGGGGGCGTTTGTGCAATGGCGCCCAACTCTGCTAAACGCTATGGAAACGAACGTTAACCTGTAACGACCATCGAAGCAAAATCGAGATTTTGTTATTGCAGGAGTGTTAGATCTCATTATCAAGTGGTACACATGCCATCACTCGGCAGAGGACGATAGGTGGTTGCACTCCTTGGAGCATTGGAAACTCTTAACGAGCGATTAAATGCAACACAATTGCCGGAATGTTTGTTAGCACAGGAGAGCATTATCACCTTCTATGTCCAAGACGCCGGTTCAATTCCCTACTCAAAAACATACACACAGGCTCAATCTTTCCGGAGAGAAAAATTCGTATAGCAATAAAGGAGTGATACCCGTGACTGTACATGTATATTGTCAGGTGTACCTTAAAGATCCCTATCTATCAATACATGAGTAATCCAGATATAAAATTAGCAGGTCGTCTTTAGGGGAAGGGGGACTTACAGACGAATGCGTTGGTTTCTTTAACAGTTAGCAAAACCAATAGAACAGTCGATATCAACTGTTTCTCTGGTGTGCCACTAGTTTGAACTAAGTTAAATTATGTCGTTGAATAAACAGATGAGGGAATTATGTTTGGCGGATGGTTGACTGAATCTTCCAGAACGATGCTGACACTAAGATGACGGCTGACTAAAGTCGATGGTCGGTCGAAAGGAGGCGAAGATGGAACGGGAGTCGAGGAGCAAGCAGCAGCGAAAGATGTCGGCGTGCCTCCAGTTCGCTTCTTCCATTAACCCGATCGACCGTAGAGTGGATGGAGGTGGTGGTGATGGTGGTGGGGTGGTGATGGGTGGGTGGCCGCGAGGGGGCGCTGCCAATCAAACGAGCATCGCTTAATGAGGCTTGCTGCTGCGCGTCCCCGAGTTCCGAGCCACACCCCGACCGGGTTGGCTATGAGGGCGGTGCTGGGGGCTGATGGGGGAGGGGGGAGGGAGAGTGGTCCGCCCCCGGGTACTCGTATAGTAGCGTTCCTTGTCTACTACGGCGGATGAAGATAAACTCCGTTGTGTTGCTCGCTCGTGTGATTCGTGGCCGACGGCAAAGTTGGCGTTGAGAAAAGCGATCTTGGTGGCGGGCGCGAGACGTCATTACGGGCCGCGTGTTATTATCCGAGAAAAGGAAATTTTCTTTGTTCGGGTGACTTGGGGAATGATGGGGGATTGAGGGAACACTGGCGGTTTTTGGCGTGTTGTTTTTGGTTTCGGGTGTCGCCGACGGGTGGCGTTGCTCGAGTGGTTGGGATTGCGATGTTGGACGAGCCATATCGTTGGTGACAGTCTGGAGATGTTCGATGGTGTGCGGTATATGCATAGTAACCGTTATGGTGCGTATCGATGGATTAGCTTATGCTCTCATTGGCTTAAATTTGGTGACCACGATTCCACGTTTGATCACAAGAATGGGCTTTGACATTATCCGTTAAGCAAATCAATACACAGCAACAAAGCGTCTTGGGTGCAAAAAAATGTCCTAGGTTGTACCGTTGTTCTTTGATTGGTGAAAACAATTTTAAATAAATGCAAAATAATTATTTTGAAAATTGTAAGATTGCAATAATATTTTCGCTTTGGAAAATGCAAAACATTTTAATATTTTAAATTTTCTGATCTTGAAAAATAATTTAAATACTGTTTTCTACACATTGTTCATAAAAATAGTTTTCTGAAAGTTGCACATAGTTCCCATACATTTTGGATAATATAATTACTCTATATATTCTGAGCGATGGAATTGTTCGTTATATAGGCATAATAATGCTGCTGGATTGTGCGGAATGATGATGAACGAGAGATAGCACTACAATGCGAATTGATAAAAGAAGCACGTTATACGGAAGATGAAAATGAACGTGTTTAATTACATGCAAATAAAATATTTTACATGGAAATTCATCAATAATCATAAAATAATACCTTATTTCCTAGTTCGTTAAAAAAAATCGCCTTATACAATATTTTGCGATTTACTGCTAATTTTATTCTGGTGTCTAAAAAATTTCGTTATACTCAGTATTACTGGTTTCGTTAAAAGACAAAATAAAAGAAGTTGACAAAAGTCAAAAATCGAGTTCCGTCCTAAAACGTCTGAGTCCCTCTTGTATCTACATTGTAATTGCTCGACTAGCCAAATAAAAGGACGCACTTCCAAGTACTCCAACTTGCTTGACACGCAACCTCACTCATTGACCCGAGTCCATCACTTGTATAGAACACGCGCGTCAAGTACGCGGGAGGCGACTGACCAGTGGTCAAATTCAAATTGTGCGCAATTGACCTGCCGCGGTAATGGGCAAATACATTTGCCGCCGACGTCTCGCCACGTCCGTTGTGTGCGAGGAGGAGCGCTGGTTGTCTATTGTGAACTGTCGGCGCGTCTCCATATTGATCGACCGACAACTTGCTGGAAGGGAGGGGGGATTATTTTGATTCGGCGATTGAGGCTCTGAACGCGGATCGATGAAGATTGTCAATTTCTACCTCCCAATCTTTATCCTAGGAGAAAAAAATATTTTGTCACTCGTAAGAAAATTCCGACAAGTGATACTGGAATGTTTTTCTCCTTCATGTTTTATCAAACAAAGGCTTAGAAATATAAAACAATTTAAGAACCGTATATTTTTAACGATGAATTGTATGTTGAAATGTTCTGAATTCATTGCTCGAATCGTATTTTTTTTAAACGGAAGTTTAATTAAAAGAATCAGTTATCGTTTAAACACATTATTATTATTTTTCAGTTATCGTTTATCGTGCGTGCGCTAGCACTTGCAGCTACTGTAAATCGCGCCGTTAAAAGGTTTATTCTGCAATGCAGGCGTGCTGTGTGTGATTGCAAAATGATGGGGGCAGCATCTGGGTTCGCTGACCGTTGGCGCAATGCAATAGCGGCGAGTTTTCGCAACATGCGATCTGAATGCTTTAGAATAAAAAAAAAAAAACAGAAAATGAAATTTGTTTAACAAAGCAACAGTGTTGGTTACTTAGCTTACCTAATAATAAAATTAAATAATAAAAAAAGTAAAAGAGTCGTAAAGTCGACAGTCGTGTGTCATCAAAAATAAATAACCAAAATTTAAAAAAATTTAAGTTTTAATTTTTTTTTTGAAGCAAATGAAAGTATTTTTTCCATATTTCCAGCCCCCCACCTCAAACATTTCAATGACATTTTTATTTTTCCACATGCATTTAATTATTTTTACTTTTCAAATTTATGTTTCTAAGAATATATAGGAATAATCCAAAAATATTATTATCCGATATTATTGAAGTCTATACACACGTTCCAAATAATGGTTGTTGTTGTTCCAAACGATGCCAAACTTTTCATGCAAGCGTTGAAAATGCGCACCCGCAGCTCTTCAACAAGCGCGTCTAGCGATGTGTATTCGAGCCGCGCACAAAAGCAAGAGAGATAGCGCGTCTATATGTAACAAAGGCGATAGAAATTCTGGGCGGGGGGAGAGAAAAGGGATGGCGTTGCTATTCTGGTGTGGACCGTGGACCAGGAAGGCGGACGTGTGGGAGGAGGGGAGATGCCTGTCGACTGGATGGAATTTGCTAGCGCGCGGCTCCATAACTTTCGTGTAATCGAAGCCCCCTGACACGATCGTAAAATGATCGCAAATCATAAAAATTTCTCGTGAAAGGTCCGAACGCGTCTAGGGGATTGTAGGGTCATAATCTCTCCTGGCGTAACGCCTCTCCACCACCCTCCCATTCCCGTTCGTCCTACCACCTCCTCACGAGACGTCCGGTCAGAGCTAGTTTGGGCTACGCTAACCGCGTGATGTTGTCATCAAAGTGCCTGGACGGAATAAGTGTGACCGGTTAGTTTCTGGTGGATTTTCGCTCAACTGATTTTCAGTGGCGTAAAACTTAGCTACCAACGTATGGCTACAATACAAATCACACGATCGAAGTTTATAAAAGCACGGGGGTACAGTGAGTGACGTAAGTTAAATCGCCGAACCGGAACGATGCAGATGAACGAGATGACTGCATCGTTCCGGTTCGAAAATGTAACTTATGCGCATCGTATGTTTGTTATTCGATTATACCAGAGATGAGCGTTGGATTAATGTAGATTAAAACACATCATATTTATATACAAATCACATGATAAGAAATGTGCAGATTCATGTCTGGTCTAATTTTGTAATTACAAGTAATTAAGAATAGATGCCCTTTTTGTACGTGAACAAATATTCAGCGCCTCCTTCTCTATTGTTTTCCATGTAATTAGTACCGATAAAATAGCTGTCCATTAGGCGAGCGGTGCGCTTCGTCATATGGAATTACTTCTGAAAAAAATGACGCCAGGAGTGACACTTAGTGGATTTACCAGTCCATTCGGGCACATTAAATATTTTCGGTTTGTTGTCTGCATTGGTCGCGCACGGCGCTACAGTCACCAACGTTTGGTCGCTCCGAACCGACTGTAGATGTCCCTTTACCCTATTTTTGTAGCCATCTCGGGAATCGTTCTTCTCCTATCTAGGAAGGTTGGCGCGTCCAATTCATGTCTCTGAAATATAACCAACAGACTTAACCCCTACCACCCTCCCACAATCTTCATCCCTCCACAACCACTTCGCCTTGGTTATCGGGTGAGCAGCAACTAAGACTTCCCCCACGTTCTTCGCCTTCTGATTCCTCCCCGACAAACTGCTCCCTGGGATGCCATCCCGAAACGGAGTTTAATTTTATCTCTTACATATACATGTCTTCCGTGAGACGGGTATTCCCAGCAGAGGGCGTGGCGTGACCCCTGCTGCTGGTCCCCTAGCGTTGCATGTGTGCAACGTTAAAGAAGCGGGTGTTTCTGGGGGAGGATTGAATTTGAGGAGAGGAGAGGGCTGGTAGGGTCGATCGGACACTTGATCTAATCATCTCATCAGCTCTAAAAAGTTAACATCTTAATTTTCCATTTTTTATAATGAGTTCATTTTTATGCCCAAGTTTTGTCATTGTGTATAATTTTAATCAGCACTATTAATGTTAGCGTATTTTACTCGAGTATGTACCTTATGTTCTGTAATTGCTAATAGCTCATTTTTCATTTTACATAAAACGATGCACCACAATTTCTATTTCTTTTACGTAATTAAGCCAATGGTAAACATTATATTAAAAGTTTCATTTTCGATTATTCTAGGTCACGACGGGTCTTATGCAAGCAACCAAATTATTCAACCAGCACGGATTCTTCAACTTTAATGCGGTAAGTGAGAATGCGTTTTATACCGCAAAGATAACTTTAGCGAATAAATCGCTTCTCCTTATTTAAAAATGCAAAATGCAAGGTTGAACATCCAGAAATTTTAGAATCTCCCCCAGTTGTCTCGCAAACCAAAATAAATGCCAGCAGAAGTTTGTCTGTCGTTTTCTGCCGTTTAACTCCGCATCTTCCCGAAGCCCTCCCTAGGCGTTGTCTTAAGCTTATGGAGAGCGACGAATTTCCCCTCCACTCATATTTTTAATAGGTCACGAGGGAATTGTTGTTGAAGGAGCGACGAAATATCGCCTCTTTGTTTTAATCTCTCTTATCTGATGCGCGTAAGCCTTTTTAGCTCACGGCAAATGTGACTCGCGAATGGGTGGGGGTGGTGATGTCCCATTTTGAGCATCTCATACGTATGTATAGACAAGGCCTGACGCCGGCTCACATGTTAAAAATATCACAGGAAAGATAGCCACCCATTCTTAAATATTTTTATGCGAGCTCGGCGTTTGTCATTGGGGGGCGCCACCAGTCTTACTAAGCGAAAAAGAAACAAGTTTCGGTGCTGTACCGAAGAGGAAAGACGAACAAAGTCTGGCAAACTCTCATAAAACGAGACATTATGTTGCTTATTCTGCTGTGGAAAATGTTGCATTTGCAAATTTTAAGGCGATCTGTGTGATGAAAACGAAAGTTATTTCCTGAATTGATTTTCAAATGCTATTTTCGAAAATGTGTGAATTCAGTCTCAAATATTTAATCTAGGAACACAATTCTATCATCGTCTCCGTAATGCTACCTTGCGATTTGTGAGCTGTAGTTTTATAATTAGACAATAGATATAAATAATCTCATATCTTAACGTGTTGCACAAGCCTTTATATTACCTTACTAGCATGAAGATACCCAGAATAATTATCATGATACAACTACAATTGCATATAACATGCACGCATAAAAACAAACTAAGATTGCGAAATATTTTACTGTTTGACGCTATGGGGTTTTGTTCTGATTTCTGAATTTTCTGCTAACTGTAGTTCATGAGAAATTTGCATTCGGAAAAAAACTGTCTCTGTTAGCAGTCCCTCTATAGTTAGTTTCCTCGCCCGAAAGTTGTCCTAAAACTAACCCAGCATCCCCGCCGAACAAAACGCACGCACCCATTCCGAAAGAACGACTTTAAAATTTGACTTCCGCCCGCATTTCCGGTCCTACTTTTTTGTCGATTCGCTGACATGTTCGCTCGGCAGTTCCGATTCGGGGGAGCTTTGACGAAAACCCGCTTTATTCGTCTCTCATTGTGTGCCGACTCGAAACGTTCTTGATAGAATAAAAAAAAAATAAGATGGGCGGACCACTACTTTGGCAACGTCATTTACTACGAAAGCTCCAAATTCATTGATCGTAGAAAGTCTGTCGCAGAGCTTCGGTGGGGAAAAATCGTAAAAGCGTTTGGAGCCAAAAAAAAAAAAAAAGGTCCGGATTATTCTCTGGCACACTGTAAAATCAGGTTGCCTTCAAACAAACCGGTATACTTATCTTTTCCTGCTATGGTTTTTAAAGTATTTTTTGGTGTTCGAAAATGGTCTTCTGCGCGTGACAGTAGTTGATGAACTTTGCTTGTGTTTCAGGGATACTAGCTAGATGATGTCTTTACCAATATAATAATTCGATTGTCTACAAACTATCGGTGATTCTCTATTTTATCTTTGGAAATACGATTCGTCGTAGTCCACTTTGTATTGCAACCGGCTACAGAAAAGCGGTATCAGGTTCGATTCCCTGCACGGGATCTCGTTTATTCCATCCCAGTGTACTAGTTAAAATGTACCTCTCACATTTTTCCATAGCAAAAAGAAGGGTACATAATCTCCTGTAGTGATATTCACTATAAAGATAAACAAAAAAATGAAGGGTAAGAATCTTCTGCAGTGTTTGATTCTTTCTGCAGCAATTGAGAAAAAAGTGGTCTCAGCCCTTTAAAATGGTAAGAAATGCGACCTGCATTTCCAGTTCGTTCGCCACTAGCGTGCCACTAGCGTTCGCCACTAGTGGCCGCAGTTACAAAGCTAACGCAACCTACAATATGACGAATAGGGCGCCACCTAGTGAACAGACATTTGTCTCCCTTGAACCCTTGAATCCGTTGACTTGGGTCGAGGTCTGGGTCCAGAGACGACACGCTGCTGTTAAACCCAGTCCTAGGACTGACTAACCAACAAACACCAACCGCCGGCTCCCCAATGCAATTGAGCGACACGCTCGTCACTGCATATCCATCCCTCCACCCTATCGCGTTCGAACCACTGTCAGCACCTCCGAATTGCAGAGAGAGAGCCGTATCGATTTGTTTGCACTCTGGCGTCCCCAGCGGCCGACGACAACACGCCACAAAGGAGGGCTTTTGTTAAGTGATTGAATATGGCGACAGTTGTGAAAAAAAACAACCTACGGCTAAAGGCTTTGCCTCAATTAAAAAATGCATTAGTGTTTTTTAAGAGTGGTTGTTTGGTACCCGGAGTAGTTAGGAGCACGTCGCTCAAAAAATTTCGCGCAGTGCGCCGAAGGAATGATGGTTCGTCAATATTTATCTGATATCTAGGTTGAGCTATTAAAGGCAGAGATGGAGCTGTTGACTGTTGGCGTCCGAGCACGTGGGTGCGCCCTCTGGTGGCTTAACTGATGGTATGGTCGTCGTAGCCAATGCTGGGTACGACTTAAACTTCCGTTCCTAGGAACTGGTTCCTTTTTAAAGGAAATTAGGAGCGCTTCTAGTCCTTTATTTCTGTAGAAATAAATGACGTGAACTGGCTCATTTTTTTGGAACTGGAACGAGAGTTCCTTTTCTGGGTTCCATTTGACATAATTTTGAATTTTCTACAAGTAAAGTTTTCCAAAGTGTTCCAACGAAACAATTTTACAGCATGAAACATAAGTTGTTAAAGGATTTTGGCGATGCCTCGACGCTGCGATTATTTCATCCAAATTAAAATCTGCCAATTGAAAAGAAACGATAAACTTTGGCAGTGGTTGCAAATACATGTACATTACGTGATCTTACGCGCATCATTTCGATAGCCATTTTAGAAAACAACGATGTCAGAGAAAATCTGCTTAACAGAGTCGCATAGCAAATAATATTTTATATCCTATCCATAACACAATGCAACTTAGCCATCAATCAATTTTGTCATCCGAAAATAAACCACGATTAAATCGTTATGGGGAACATGCTGACAGTCGTGACTCTCTTGTACTATAATGACAAGTAGGATTTTCTAGAAATGTGGATCTACGAATGTTTTCCAGCGTAGCAGCGATTCTTAACCTTTTTTTCTGGCCATCTATCTGTTTGAGAATATGGCGAAGTCTATGACCGCCTCTTCCCGGAATTCTTTGCCTCAAAATAAATGGGACAATGTTTTTTTTGCATCCTGTATATTTTAAATTCTCAAATCCGTACATAGACTCTAGACTCTCCATTTGTCGAAAACATATAAAACAATTGGAGGCTAAAAAACAAACAATTTGTACTTTTCCTAAATTGCCCAAATTTGTGATACATGTGAATTGAACCCAGGCCTTGGAAACCCATATTATTTTGGGCTGATCCTTGACAGATTTATGATCAGTCATCTACTTAATGGATCCCATGAATCCCGGCTCTAGATCCTAGGTGCGGAACTCCTGTTCTATCACCCCAAAAAAAAAAAAAAAACTCAGACCCACCCACCCCTAAGGGACCCTGCGCCCAATCCCCATGCCAACCAGCTCTCCCCCCCACCCTATCCCATCCGTCAGCACAGAAATCCTATTATTCATTATCTACACTGCCGAGGGTATTTGCATAGTCATTATTATTATTACTGTTTACGTCGGTGGCGGGTGCGCGGGCTGCCTTGGCGCGTACGGAAAAATGAACAAAGGTTTCCGGGTTCCGGAAAACCCTACAGGCCATAAAACATTATGCAGTTATGCGCGCAATGCCGCTGTGTATATGCCGCGCGTCTCCTTTTGTCGTGCCTCGTCTATATCTTGGTCGCGTCGCCTGTTTAGAAAACTCTTGTGCTGTCTGCTCGGCACGAGCGTGGACCCGACTACGCCTATAGGTTTGTCGCGCCACCGGCGTGTGGCGACCCCTGGCGGGATCCCTCGTGCTTAGTTGTTGGTTCGCTAAAAATGTACGGGTCCGCCACCTGTCGCGTCGTACTCATCAAATCACGGTTAATTTCGTTCCCAATGGCGTTTCCCCCCCTCCTCCAAGTACTGTACATTGAAGGCAGTCTGCTAACTGCTTCGTTGATATTCTATTCAACTCTGTTTTAAGGATTTTAGTTGTTGTCAATTGTTTTACGTCGGGCTTTATAAACTCGTCGATTTTCATATCTCACTGCATTGATAATACCCGTTACTGGGTCAGTGATAGCGCCCCCGAAAACATTGCGTGGTGAGCGAGGGCTTTCCAGCAATACACTTATGTAATGTGTGATTGCTGTGCGCCGGCTGAGCTTTTTTCATAGTTTTTTTAATTTATTTCTCTTTACTTTTCTGCATTATTGATATTATTCCATCATAACAAACATATTATGCTTAAGGTATCTGAGCATGTCAGACTTTTCCTCAACAATACAGCACATAGTAGAATCATATTGCATATGCATAGATACGGAAACCTTACACTAATATCGAATAACACTGCAATATTAAAAAAAATTATATAAAAACTTCAAATCAACCAGCAATACACACGGTG
>JAUJYS010002072.1:0-15626 GCA_033995665.1 Melogona broelemanni
TAAACTAGGATTCACACATAACGACAACGATACATGGAGTAATGAGATCCTCCTGTTTCGAATTTTAATATCCGCAGGACCGCAGGCAGTTGGCAACCTGGAGCCACCGGTGTTTTGTCCAGATAGGAAATCGCATTTCACGACGTTTCAACAGTCCATCACTTTTATCATGTCAATTCTCTACCAATTTTAGCGCGTGTTTATATCAACGGCGATTGAAACCATCACACAAGGTACCGGCGCCAACAAGTATTTCGGGTAAGTCCGGTGGATTTTTTAAGTTATACAACATAAAACAAATCAAAAACATTACAAGAACCTATTTAGCAGAAAACAATAAGAAATAATCCGGACGCCCGGATTGCCGGATAACCGACCCTTCCTCTCCTTCACCGTAGCTCCGAAGTTGTAGAAGTGAAGTTATTTATAATTTATAAGGAAATTAACCTTCAAATGCTTTATTCTATAGTAATTTAGCTAAAAGTGAAAAAAATTACCGTATTTTTGAAGAATGAACGACTTTTAAAAGTTTGTTAAATTTAAATTTTCCGCTAAGAATTTTGCATTTTGGAGGTGGCGCTGCGTTAGAGCAACTGACGTGAACTGCATCGTCATTTCTCTTTTCCGAGAAAGATAAAATTGTGCTCAAATTTTTATTTTTTATTTTTTTTCAAACTTAAACTGAAATAGCTTAAAGGTTTGCAATAATTTAATCCATATCTGTACCAAATTTCTTAACAATACGACCATGTTTAGCTGAGGAATGTAACTATAGCGGAGGGGATCCTTTAATTATGATTCACTAATGCCAGATGGAAAAATAAAAATTCCATTTTCAAGGTAAATGAAAATTCTATTTTCATTTTGCTGTTATTACGTTTACATTGCTTTTGCATCTAGCAAAAAAAAAAATTATCTAGCAAATTAGAATGAGACTTTGAAAGGTTCGTACGTGCATTTCTCAATCTTTTTAGTTGTTCTGTCATTTTGAGATCGCCATATTTATTTAAATACTCATATATTTGATTGTTCAAATTTATTTTTATTAAATTGTTATCTAATAAAATGTAAGCTTGTAAAATTCAAATAAATGAAATGGCGCATGTATAAAATTAAGCAAATGCACGAGTCGATACATACAGTAGTAATTCATCACGATACATAGCATAATTGATCATTCATTACGTGAATAACTAAAAGTTTAAATAGCCGTAATGACGTATTGTCCGTACAGAAAGGTTATTAGGATAAGTAGGTGGGTCGTCTGGCCGTGACTCGTATGTATTAGCGGATCAATGAGTGCGGCTCATTCTAAATAGATGAAGAATTGGTGATTATAAAAGTAACGGAACAGGCGATCATACAGCGCATAACATAAAAATGTAAAGCGGAATTTTAATACTACTGACTGGAACTACTAAACTACAAATTTAACATAACCGAATAGCAGCGGCAGCGTATCCGAGTTGCTTAATGATTGGAAGCACCTTTGGAACTTCCCTCTGGTCGATGTTACTTTTATAGTCTATCTTGCCGTAAATTCGTCCTAGCGACGCTAACTTGAACGCGTGATGGCAGGCATATATTTAACGGGACACTATTTTAGCGAAGAAAATTGCCGGCGGCAAAGTATAATTATAGTGTCAAGCGCCCGTCCATATTAACTTCGTGTCTAAACCCATTTTCCGATAAGCGCGCGTATTCGCCTACTCTGTATACCTGAACGGAGGTGGCAATGTCAAGATTAAACTAACTAAGGTTAGCAAAATGGCATCAACCCACATGAAACGAATTTCATGAAAATAGCCATTGTAAACTTCACTAGGGCATCGATAATTTTGAACTCTGAATTTCGAATAATAAAATCGTCATTGAAAAATTGTTGCGTTTTTACCATATGCCCGATAGTGAGGCAATTACTGTATATTATAATTGTCGTAACCGGTGAATGTAATTGCCTAACCATCGAACTATAAATGAAAGTTAATTTGTTATTCATGCGGCATTCGTCACCGCGTGTTCCCGCACTTATTTAAATGGAATATGACGAGAAACTATATCGCACCATGCGAACTGCGTCCTCGTTTACTACTTTGAAGGTCACAACTCAAGAAAATTGGATACAAAACTGTAAGTTGGATACAAGAATTTAAGTTGAAAAGTCGAAATTGTTTTGACTTCAGAAAATGGATAATCCGTACGTGATGACGCCGATTCCCGGCGGCCAGGACTATCGCAGGAAAAGTTTTCGGGAAAAATATGGACATTCTGCCAAGATTGTGATTCCTGTCAGGTGTGGGCAACAAGATAAGTAAGTGAATAACTTTATAAATAAATAGTTTATATGAAGTCAACTTAAATATATTTCATGATTTTAAAGGTAATTCGATGCATATTGAAGGCAACTAACCAATCCGTGTACAATTGTAGGAATGCCAATACACTGCCCAATACGGACGTCGGCTGTTTATCATTTTTGAGCTTAAGCTGGATGACCAAAATTATGTGGAAAGCGTCCAGAAAAGGAATCGATATGCAGGATATAAAGTCTATTGCAAGTTGGGACTCTGTAGATACCAACTATGAAAGGTATGATAAATTTAGAAAATGCAGACAGTCACAGAGGAGAATACAATATTGAACTATTTTACAGTTAAAACAAGCGATCGTGAAATTGGCAAATATGAATAATGAACATCTAAAATCTCCCCACATATCTCCATAGAGACACGAGGGTGCAGTAGTCCTGTGGTGCACTAGGCGCTACGGTGACTTAAAAAATAAAATAAAATAAATAAATAGGTCGTGCAGCTGCTGAACAGCGAATATATTTATATTCCTTAAATCACTCACAGGTTAGTTAGACTGTGGCACGCGGAACTTCGCAGCGTCGGACCCCAGAGAGCGTCTTTTGGCAGAACCGTTTGGAAATTTAGTCGTTGTCGCCTTATCATGGCCGGAATGATGATGTTCTGGACAAGCATTTTTCATTACGTTGGTCCGGTAAGAAATTACGATTGCGACATTTTGAATAATGATTTTTTTAAACTAATGAAAATGTTTGCGACAATATATTTATCGTTAAACAATATTTTATTTTAGGCTTGGATCTTAGAATATCTTCTGTACTATCTTAGTGACATGGAACAGCCATTGTGGATTGGAATCCTAATTGTCGTTCTGCTGTCGGTCACTCAATTTTTGAGGCATACATGTTATAGTGGATTATATGTCATCTCTGCCAACGCAGGTAATGATTTTTAATGTACCATTCACTCAATCGTAAGTCAAGGTAAAGAATTACTCAGAGTATAGAAAAAAGTTCTCATTGTACGAGAACTATGAAATATTCACATTAAAATTGGGCAAAATAAGTAAATGTAAAAGTAAATGCAACTGCAATCAAGCCTAAGCTCATTGATATGAGCCAATTTTCTTCATAAATGCTTGTTGACTGACATTACCTTTAATCATATTTCCGTACAGGCATCCGAGCACAAGGGGCAATCCAAGCTTTGATTTATGAAAAGTTACTTCAACGGAAAAACGGGAACGAAAAATTGTTAGCCGAGGTAAGTGCATAACTAGCATTTGAAACAGTAAATTGTCACAATGTCGATTGGCAGACGCGCTAAAAAAATTCGTTTGCGCAAAACACGAACAGTACGTTGGCTTGGCATTCACATCGATACTGCAGGTGACAAAAGTGGCTAATGACATCCAAACACGAACGTTTTATTTGGCAGAGCAAAAAAACTATAGTGAACAAAAGATGGGACTGGATGGATTTGTAGCACTAGTTGAATTGCTGAAAACAACTCTAGGATCATAACCCCAATTCTTTGTTTTGATTTGCTGGCTGTCTCAAACGTCAGCATTGCGTTAGGCAAAAGCTCCCCCTGAATCTTGTGTTTGTCTTTCCTGCATTGGTCTACAGTCTATGATCGCGTAGGGATCGAAACACACTCAAGAAACGTTACCGAAAATGCTTACTAACAATGATGACTATTGCCGTATTAGACCAATTCTTACGGAAAATCTTTTATATTTTGATCCATTTTGTTTAATCCTGACAAGCACGTGAATTTAAAATCCATCACAATATTTTATCAGGTGGAGAAAATCCATTGTGTAAATGGCCAATTAAAAAATTGAAAGTTGTTCAACAACTTAATTAAATTTGACGTTTTCCATTTCAAAAATCTTGAACATTATTACCGGAAATTAATAAGTGAAATTTAAATTATAAATTAATTTTCCGGTTATTTATAAACTTAGCATTTGAATTACGTTGGTTAGAATTAACCATTACAAAATAATACTGAAATGTGTGTTTATTCTAACAGATAGTGAATCACTGTACCTCTGATCTTGAGCGCATTTTCCAAGGCATCCAGTTGTCGCCATTGGCTGTTGGAGCGCCAGTTATGCTCGTGATCAACATCATCTACACCTACATGGTCTTAGGACCATGGTCACTCGTCGGAAATCTCATCATTTTACTATACTATCCTCTCATGGTGATACACCCGTTATCTGCTTAATTTAGTGTTCATAGTCACTAGCGTTTTACTACAAGTTGCTCTTAGTCTCAATTCGTAACATCCAATATGATGTTATATTAAATATTCACGATTCCCCATTACATGCACGTTGGCGTGAAATGACACAGTTCTATGCATTCATCTCGCAAACAGGCCGTGGTGGCGAAGCACACCGGCGGCTATCGAGTGCAATCCGTCAAGATCACTGATCACCGAATCGGACTGATGAACAGCATCTTGACTAACATCAAATTGATTAAAACGTACGCCTGGGAGGAATCGTTCTCTTCCAGAGTCAGAGGTAGAATGAACCACACAATTCACCGTTCTCACAAGATATTGCCCACAATACATTGAAGTGGAGTTTGATTTCCATTTCCTACACGACGATATATCGTTTAGATGTCCGCCGTGAAGAGGAAAGCGTTTTGTGGAAGGCAGCTTTCCTTCAGAGCGCTAGTTGGACTTTAGCTCCGATCATAGCCATGGTGTCTCCAATGATCTGCATATTTGGATATGTCCTCTGCGGGAATAACATTACAACCGATCAGGTAAAAATCAATTGTACAGCTCTGGGCTGGTATCCATATGTGCATGGAATCTGTTGTTATGGCATTGTTTTGCAACTAACAATATTTTATATGTGATATGTGTATTTTATAGGCCTTCGCTTTGATAGCCGTGTATGGCGCTATGCAGCTAGCCCTCAATATTCTACCAATCGCCGTTAAAGCGATTTCGGAAGCAGGCATCAGCTGTGACCGGATTCAGGTTCGCAGACAAACGAAATCACAAATATGAGAACTGCTTCATGATGTATGATCACGATAGGAAAATCGTGAATAAAAAATTTCGTAATTTTACTAATGTTGGAAAGGCATTACCTTTTGTCAATTTCAATTTTAATACGCATAGGCCTGTAATACATGTACCGTAAGTGAGAATCTCAATTATTGTTTTCAAAACAGAAAATGCTGTTGAATGTGGAACCGGGTCAACCAATAGGCACCGATGTATTGAATCCGAAATACACAATATCGATTGTTAATGCGCGTATCGCGTGGGAAGGAGTGTCGCAGAAAGCCAACGAGCAATCGCAAAAAACAAACAATAATGTCAAAGGTCCCGTCGACAAATCTGACGAAGGAAACAAGACCCAGAATGGCGCCCCGACAGAAAGTTTTGAGAATTTGTCCGCTGCCAATGAGACTGAAAGAAACAGCAACTTGGTAACTGTATTTTCTGGCATCAACCTTGCAATTGAAAAGGTGAGAAACTTTGCTAAACCCTGCCAACTTTCTTCGAAAGATCAAAAGATATTATAATATCCTTATATATTCATCCAGATCAAAAGATGTTTGTTTAAATGAAATTCAATGATTAGTCAAAGGGTGGAATTAATTACAGCTATGATTAAAGTATGATGTGTCCATACCAAATGTTTTAATTCGTGTTTTTTATTTGGAGTTCAAGCGTTTAATATGTTCATTTTGAGGCTCATATATAATGTTATGGGTCTATGGTTGATGCCCTGTATTAATGGAATGAAGGTCAAATATGGATTGCAATTATTAACACTTGCAACTTATTGCAGGGGAAGCTGATAGGAATCTGCGGGAATGTTGGAAGTGGAAAGTCGTCAATTCTAGCTACTGTAAACGGAAGTGTGAGTTATAAATTTAGTTAATTAAATAACATAATTACCATAATAAGTTAATTGCCAAAATATATCTAAATACCTCAAATTCAAAGTTTGAAATAATCGTTTGATGATTTAAAAACGATCAATTATTTTCTGCGTTGCAACAAAAAAATCTGCAACGAAAATATTAATGAAACACTAATACACGAATAAACTTATTAAATATTTCTCTGCTCAGACAATGATCATGAATGGTCGGGTAAGTGTTCAAGGATCAATTGCCTACGTCACTCAACAGGCCTGGATCTTTAATGGCACTGTCCGTGAAAATATCGTTTTTGGACTGGAATTCGATGAGACCAGGTAAATTTGATAATTTGATCTTGATAAATAAAAGTAAATGTCAATTTGTTTGTCTTGATCGAAGGAAATTATTAAAACAACCGCCAATTAGATTACACGTTACATTTGAAATTCTTATTTCAGGTACAAAATGGCGCTCTTTGCGTGCTCGCTAGAAACTGATATCCTTGCCATGCCAAACCACGATTTAACCGAGGTAGAAACATTTCCCTAGAATTATTACTCTTATGAATTACATTACCGATTGTCAAAAAGCAAACATGAGGAGAAGTGAAACTGGGTAAAAAATTATTATGCACTTCTACGTTTCAGATTGGAGAGCGAGGGGGCAGTTTAAGTGGTGGACAGAAACAGCGAATCAATTTGGCGCGGGCAGTGTACAGCAACCGCGATATCTATCTATTAGACGATACCTTGTCAGCCGTTGACGTCAAAGTGGCTAAGCACATCTTCAAGCACTGCATCCAGACTGCACTTAGGGGAAAAACGGTCCTCCTTGTCACCCACGCCATGAACGTACGTTTATATTTAGAAGATACAGAGCTTGTTCTATTTATTAAGACGTTGATGGTGTATACACGGTGCAATCTTAAGAGTCCATTGAAAGAATTCGATACGACTTATGTTGCATTCTAAATTTTGCAACAGATAAAATATGGTATTTTTCAATATAGAAACAATATGTTGTGATATCATTTAGCTCCTAGAAAAGTGCGATTACGTGGTGATGGTCAACGATGGGGCCATTTCCGAGCAAGGTACTCACGATGAACTGATGAATGCTGGTGAACACTATGCAGAACTATTCTTAAGGACGCAAAATCATAACGAAGATGATGAAGGTAGGGAGAATACATTTTTAAAGTACAGTATCATGTAGTACGAATTGTCACCATATGTTGAATTATTAAATTAAAAATTATCCTCATTTAACCTCTGAACTTGATTACCCATTGCCCTAACTTCCTCCAGCAAAAAATTAGTTCTAGGGTTTAAAGCATGAAAATTAGTATATTATAATAATATCTGTACCTATTTCGAGACAATTGAAAAAAACTGATGTAAGGCTTACAATCTCGATTCAATCGCCAATTATTAAATTGTTTGTTTGATTTTTCCCTCTGAAAGACAACCATGATGTCGTAGAAAAGGAAGAGGAGAAAAAGAAGGATGATCCCAAAGGTAAAGAAAATCAGATGTGTTTTTTTTAAAATCACCATAGTGCCTAGTGCACTACAGGATTACTGCACCCTTAGAAGGGAAGGGAAGGGATGGGGAAAGGTAGCTGGAATAGCCAGGCTGCAGGATCCACCCCTAAGATCTGGACTCCCTAATATAATCACAAGAAATTAATAAGCTTGTGTAATGAAGATATCGCTGCGTTAGAAAATTATTAAAAATAATCCTTGAATTCTTTAGATGCTTCACAAAATTGAAAATATCCTAATAATATTTTATGGAAAAGACAAAATGATGAATTAAATTTATCTCATAATTTCAATGTAAATAGACATGTGCATTGACGTTTCAA
This sequence comes from Melogona broelemanni, assembly GCA_033995665.1. Lineage (NCBI taxonomy): Eukaryota > Metazoa > Arthropoda > Diplopoda > Chordeumatida > Chordeumatidae > Melogona > Melogona broelemanni. The sequence goes on from JAUJYS010002072.1 coordinate 8,081, forward strand.
TGTTCCAAGTCGCTACTCTGATGCAACACGATTTTCCTAGTGCTATATTAATGCATTTTCGTGTCTTACTCTTTCTATTCTATTCGCCTACAGCTCTCTTAGCTACTACACCTGGTAATACATTTTTAATAACAACACTAGAGAAAATACATCCGTTAAAGAAAACAAGCTTTAATCACAGTGACCTGATGATTTTTGTGCCACGTGGATACAATGATCAACAAAAATACGCGTACAACACTGATGCATACCAATTAACAAATCAAATGAACACACCATTTTTACACCAAACAATTCGACGGTTTTTTTAATTGGACAAATTTTTTTATGATATTGTTGACCTCAGCAACAGTAACTAAAACGGCACGGTTTGTAAATCACTAACGTGCATGTTCACACATAAGCCTAGTCAGACTCGCGCATCACAACACTTAAACAAAATATAGGAATTGGCGTTCTGTTATTTTTAAATAATACATATGAAACAATGAAAGTGACACATACTTTCGAAATGACATTAACACATTTTTATTAAGCTTGTTTATTTTGTGGTGCTAATTTTTCAATTCCGAGCACAGCACAAAATAAGCATCCTTATATGATACCCTTTGTTTGTTAATGTCAGGCAATCATTGACAACACCTTGACATGATCATGCACGTGCACTACGTATTTCGCAAATGACAAAAACAACTTTTTGTTAAGTTCTTGGTTTTGCATTTGAGTGAAGTATTGAAGATTATCTGTAACCTTTCAATAATTGTTTATTATTTTAAATTCTGGTGGTGCGTGTGCACAGAAACAACCAAAACGGATGGCTCTGTCATCAAGGACGAGCAAGACACCTTCCAATCGCTCTCGCTCAAGACGTTCTTCTATTACTGCCGAATGTGTGGCGGTTACTGCGTTTGCATGCTAGCTTTCTTTACCATAATATTATTCAACGTAACCATCATATTCAATAGCGTTTGGCTGCAGGTTTGGATGGATGCTGGTTCCGGAAATTATGTAAGTCAATTGTAATGTTTGTGTGAGGTTCAAATTGTACTTCTATTTTAATAAGATATTTCAGATTTTGATAAGACGTGTTTTAAAATCTATTTTAAATTTTGGTCAATTTTGATCAATTTTGGCAAATCTGTTTTGCTTCTTTCCAGCGCGTCTTAATTTTACTAAGTTTAAAATACAAGTATTTTAGTGTTAATATACTGATTAACGTTTAGGGTTTATTCTAGAAAAAAGTTTTGATGATGGATATAGCAAAAACATTTTGATGGCGAATTGAAAATTATTCAATTTGTCCTTTTTTAAAACTGTGCTTTTAATTGAAAATTAATTATTTTTCAATATGGACAATGTGTATGAACAATGTGTTTGGAAATGAAATTCTGAAAACACATTTCAGAATGTAAGCTTCAATTTCCTTCCGAACATTACCGTCTCCAATGACACTGCTCCAGACTTCGGAGAAATCAACGGCACTTCGACGCTTAATGGAACGTTCGTTGGATTGGAAGCTGAGGCCCAAGTGTTGGATTTTTCAAACGTAACCTCGGAAAACGATACCATTGATGCCGTGATTCTAAATTCGACCGATATTGGGTTCGATCCGAAGGACGTTTCACTCAACCCCGACTTGTATATGTACATTGCGGTCTATGGCTTCTCCGCGATTCTGGTCATCCTGTCCGGATTAATAAAAGGTTACGCTCTAGGGAAAGTAAGTTTCATCGCAAATAAATATTTATATATTTTTTTATTTGACTGGATTTCAATTGATTTTAGGTTGATTGCATCGCGCGTGTGCTTTTATGGAATACACAAATTGTTATTTTGAATGAATGACAAGTTAACATGTTTTCCAAAATTATGTTCCTGTAGACAACGCTCAGAGGTGCCAGCCAACTTCATCACGCCATGTTCTGGAGTGTAATCAGAAGTCCAATGAGTTTTTTCGACGTGACTCCTATCGCTCGATTAGTCACCAGGTTTTCGAGAGACATGGATGAATGTAAGACTGCGGAATTAAACCGCGCGCCACAAATTGCTCAACCACTACAATAGTTTCTTATGTTTATATAATTCACATACACTAATTTGTTTTAACTAAAGCACGGGGTTTCAATATTTGTCTTCGAATTTTAACTAAGGGTGCAGCAATTTTCTCGTTTATTTTTTTAGTGGACGTAAACATTCCATTCACGAGCGAATTCGTTTCGCAATCCATCGTTCTGATCCTGTTTCAATTTTTGCTGATTGGTGCCTTGTATCCGATATTCTTTGTGGCCTTAACTATCGTCATTGGTAAGCTAGAGATATGGTGTGCTTACAGTATATCAATTTGAAATATTTTATTTTCTCAATTTTTGAGAATTTAAAATGATCAATATTTCATGTGAAAGTTGGCTGATATACCAGTAAAAGGAAATGTTTCTGACAACTCTTGCCCAAAACAATTGCTCTACAACTATTGCTCAACATTGTCCTAAATTAATTACTGATCCGAAATTATAAAACTTTCTCCTATTGGGGTTTCCAGTGGCCTTTTTGATCTTTGACGCGGTGCTCATCGCCGGCGTCAAAGAGACAAAGAGGATGGACAATCTTCTCCGACCTCCTATCTTGGTGCACTTGTCCACCACCGTGCAAGGTCTACCGGTCATCCGCAGTTACCAAAAGCAGAAAATGTTTTCCGATAAGTATGTTGCAATTAAATAACCATGTCACCAGAATCTATGTCTTATTTTATTTATAAAGACTTTTGAGATCGGTTAACATCTTCAGAAACCATTATAAATTTTTTGCTTGTTTTCGGCAATGTAATCTTTGAAAGGAACAAACAATTTTGAATATTTGGATAGATTTCGAAGCCTGGTCGACAAGCATCTCAGCGCTTGCCTTCTGTTCCAGTTGTCCTCAAAGTGGTTATCGTTTCGAGCAGACACCTTGGCATGGCTCGCCCTAACCGCTACAGCCATTATGGTCCTATTTTCAAAAGGATCCGTTTCGCCGGCTATGGCTGGTTTGGCCATTTCCCAGATTCTTAAGGTATTTGTTATGTCTATATTCGTTATTTACCATTTGCACTTAACATTTTGTTTATTTTTTAATGAGCTGGCATTTTTTTAATTTTTTTAGATCGCTAGCATGTTGGCAATCGTCTTGCGATGGAAATCCGAATTACAAGCTAGACTCTTGTCAATAGAAAGAGTCGCCTATTATTGCAAGGTAAAATGTTTTTTTCAACAATAACTTTAACGAATAGCACTTTAGGAGATTCTATCGACGTGGCGATGTGTCAGTGTCTGAGGGGCACATTGTTACCAATAGCCGGAATCGAATAAACGAGATTGTGCGTCAGTTGAGTGCGTGGTCAAACAGTAGACACCATCAAATATTGGCGTCGATTGCATTAAAGTTCATTTCCCCTTTTTACACACTGCAATTTTAGAATCTCACTGAAGAAGCGCCCTCCATCATCCCTGACAATCGACCGTCTAAAGAGTGGCCGGCAGATGGGAGTCTCGATTTCTCCGACGTTCAAATGCGCTATCGTCCCAACCTTCCACTGGTTCTTCGATCTATGACGGCTCGCATTGAAGGCGGAGAAAAGGTTGGAATCATAGGAAGAACAGGAGCGGGTAAGTGACAACATCGTAGTACGCAACACATATTCATTATTATCGCACATTCAACATTTATTCATAGAAAATGAGTATTTACGTTTCAAAAATTATCCTGATAAAGCGACGGAGCTAGATTTTTTTAGTAAAACCTCATAAATCTATTCGGTTCCTTTTGTTGAGTAATGCATTAAATTCCATAGGAAAGTCCTCGGTTATCGGAGCAATCTTGAGACTCACCGAATCCTGTGGAGGTTCCATAATAGTAGACGGAATAGACATCTCCAAAATTGGCCTCAAGGATTTGCGAACCAAGTTATCCGTCATTCCTCAAGAGCCAGTGTTATTTGCAGGAACAATTAGGTAATAATTTACTGCACTAGTGTACATGATATTAAAATTGTTTGAATTTAAACTTGACGATTTCCAAACACGAGGTACATGAGCTAAATATATTGCAGATGGAATTTGGATCCATTTAGTGAGAAAACTGACGAAGACATTTGGAAAGCATTGGAAAAATCCTACCTCAAGAACAAAGTTTGTTGCATAATTTATTCATTTTGATTTAATATATCTTTGATAGTGGGATTTTCTAAATCATTTTTATTTAGGTAGCAAAAGAAAATCATCAACTGGAGACTGAACTGGACGCCGATGGAGGAATGTTCTCATTGGGTGAAAAACAGCTGTTCTGCATGGCGCGGGCTTTGCTTAGAAATAGCAAGGTATACATGCAGATGTACACTACACTGTAGTATAGCATTTCTTGTATTCTGAAATTCAATAAATAGTAAACAAATTTGTGATTTCCTTAATTACAAATTGACCCATACTTTTCCCAACAGATTTTGCTGCTGGATGAGGCTACAGCGTCAGTAGACATGGAGACTGACAAACTCATCCAAGAGTCCATCCGAACCTCATTCGCGCACTGCACCGTTCTAACCATCGCTCATCGCCTCAACACTATCGCCGATTACGACAAGATATTGGCTTTAGATGCTGGACAGGTTGGATTAATAGACGCAGAAAAGAAGAAAAAAAAGCTGAAAGATTGAAAACATCATGCTTTTCTAATTTACAGCGGTTATTTACATCGTTTTGGACAGTTGACTAGTGACTCGAGTGATCATAAAATTAAACGTTGTGTTTACTGTGTGTGTAGTCACCTAAAACCTAAAATTAAACGTTTTAATGCCTGTTTTTGTTAAGCGATAGGGCATGCACGAATAACTTTCGTCTCATGAACATCTATTTGCCAGTATTCTACTACAGAACCATTATTATACAGAAGAAAAGATTTAAACGTGGCGCAATTTTTTCAAAACAAGTTAAAATTTCCATTACGTCGTAGTTTCAATCCAGCTAATAAAAAACACTAACGTTTCTAATTTCAGGTGGTGGAATTCGATTCTCCTGGAAATCTCTTAGCCACGGACTCGCTTTTCCGATCCATGATGAACGCCGACCACCAACAAGATGGACAATGAGAAATCGATACGGGTAACGTCAAAAGTAATAACTAATCTTGCGCATTCAAATACACTTTCAAGTACTTAAATTGAAAATTTTGGATCCTTATGATTCATAAGCAGCTCCAGCTGTCACGGAAATGTGTCCCGGATTTTTAAACGACTCGTTGGAAAAATTAAAATGCGTTTCATAATATCGTCTGTGTTTGCATTTGACACCGATTAATGAAGAATTTGGGAAAAGCCCGGGATGGTTGACTTCTTATCCCGAAAAAATCCTGCCCTATAGCCTAATTTAGATAGTACTACATACGGGACCGCAACTGCGTATCCGGTCTGGCCAATCGATCGCTATCTCGGCCACCCGCTTTCGCAAGTGGCGCCTGTCACTAATCGCCGAGTACGGCAGCTTGTAACGTTTTAATAATTGACCCTGAAGCACTTTTTATCGGTTATGTTATTTAATGAAAAATGTCGAAATTCCTTTTGCCACAGATAACTAGCTGCGGCGACAACTTCATCGTTGATCTAATCTTCGCTCGAAAACTTATCCGCTATCGACATATCAGGGCTGTTTCAGCTTCCATAGCCGTCCAGGACAACAGCAAACGTGACCATCTATCTATTCTGCGACGTTCTCTTCGAGGCGACGTTCCATATCGATTATATTGGAATATCGATTCTATCGTTCTGTTCGATACCGTATATGCTTTTAGAGTTGAAGATATTTTGTTCCTCATTCCTATTCTGAATTTCACAGCAGAAGATTCTGTAGCACTCGTGTTGTTATGTCATGTTGTGAGGGGCACATTTTAACCAGTACCCCGGGATCGAATAAACGAGAGCCCGTTCTGGGAATCGAACCCGGCACCTCCGCACCGCAGTCGGTTGCAAACGAGCAATTTAAAGTTGTATTGGCAAAGTTCATATGGAAACATTTGAGATATTTATACTTAAAAATGAATGTTTTTCTCGACCAGAGAGAAACGGAAACGGCATCTTCTTGAGATATTTATGTAAACGCGATTACTATTGAATAAATTAAGAGTTTTCGGTGTTTTTGGACACTATAACAAGTCAATGATTTACCAACCAACATTGTGAACCGTATCCAAGTGTACAAATTATTAATGAATCAAATAAATCACGAATGCGTTTAGTGAGCACTATGGACACTGCAGAATCAATTTATTTTTTTTTAAATAATTTCAGCTTTGGAATAACCCCGATACATGTCTTGTGCAACTCTGCTAAAACAAATAATTGGCCGCACTGTACAAACTGTTATCTAAACTTGTAATGCCATGAAGCGAAAGATTATACGTCATTGATAGCATTCGAAATTCTTCAATATTTATGATTGGCATTTAGCGACTTTCACGCATGAGTGGCCTTATGCGCAATTGCAGAAGTTTGTTCGTTATTAAGATCTTGGATATTGGTTTGTGCATGCAATGAAAGCATTACAGTATATTTTAAACGCTTGTTTTATGTTTAAGGGTTTCTTCTCTTTATAAGGGTTTTATCAATAATTTTTTAAGTAATTGAAATTGCTTAGCTTGGTTTCATGTTGCCCTGAGCCACAGTCAAGAGGTTAGTTTTTTGTTGCATTGAGTTGCTTCGTAACGACTGCTATAGCGCGAAAATATAATTTAAAAAAATCAGGAAAAGCACTACAATCATAGGACTTGTCATGCCATTGGAACATAATCGAAAATTTGTCGAATCATTTTTTTTTTAAAGTTAGACGAGGACTAGCCATAGACTATTTTGTTTTTGTTATTGTAAATGGATTTTTGTTGGAAATTATTCATTCGCCTATTTTGTAATATAATCCACGTCTCAATACCGAATACACACTGTATGACTCATCCTGCCTCAACATACAATTTATTATAATTTCCTAGAATTTTCGGTCGATGTGGACATCCGCATGGACGCACGTGTTTCGCAATTGATATAACGCGTGAAATTATCAAATAGCGGTGCGCTTATTAAAAAATCAGTGCGCGCTGCTATCGTTTATCGATGTCTTATCACCGGAAACAGTGTCTGTCGTATCACCTGTGAATCCTGGCGCGAGGTTGGTGGGAGCAAATTGGGCGACACAAATTATGAATCTCACGCTAATCTCGCGGGAGTAAAACATTGCTGCTGGTAAAATCGTTAGGATTTTTAAACACTGCGCTATACTTGTACAGTATTCTTGTTAATGTTAATTATTAATGTGCATTACAATTAAAATTTGAATTTACGTGGCCGTAATAGCTTTTAATTGAGGCATCAATCGCAGAGCGGTGCATTTTCTTCTGCGTTTGTATTCCTGCAAAACGAAGGACAATTTTGACTAAAACCGAAATGAATGATGATATTTTGGCTAAGTTACACGTTCAAGACATGAGCGACCTGAAAATACTGTGTCGAGTGGGGCGCGTAGCGAAAGTCAGT
>JAUJYS010002073.1:0-15620 GCA_033995665.1 Melogona broelemanni
ACATACCCCATTACTCGAGGTTCGTCCCTGAACCTGAAGCAGGTGGGAAAAAACCTCAAGCAATATCAAGGTATATCGCCGTGAAGACAAAAAAAATATACCTCACTAAAAAATTAAACAATGGACCACAATGTACAAAAATAGCTTCTTACAGGGGAAGATAAAAAATTAAAATATTGTACATTCCCTAAAGGATCAATAAAAAATTCAATATCACACAACCCCCAAAGAAATAAATCAAATCAACAAAATAGCCTCTTAAAGGGGAAGATAAAAAATTAAATATCGCACGTTCCCCAACGGAACGGGAAAAAAAATTAAAAGATCATGTATCCCCTGTATAAAGAAGATCTACAGTCATATTACATAAAGCTTCCTAAAGGAAAAGATAAAAAATTAGCCATCACATATTCTCTTAAAGAACTGAAAAAAATTAAATATCACATATCTCCTTTAGAAAAAAGAACCACATCCGTGGGATCACGTTAAAAAAAACTTTTAAATCTCGTTAAAATCATTATTTCATCCCTAGCTAAAGTTTACCAAAAAAAATAATTTGCGTAAAAGGCATTTCAAGGAAAAATAATAAAAAGTAAAAGTGAATTGATACGCTCTGAAAACCCCATGTATGGTTTATCTAAACACATTGATCTATAAGATAGAGGTGCCCGTCTAATCCCCGAAAACAGACTGCACCCTCTACTTCCATGAATATCACCCAACCAATTTAGTTTACCCCTGGCTACTATAATGCTGAATGACTGGAAAATGATCAAAATAACGTACGCGTAAAAAAAAAAACCAAAACATTTATTTTAGGAAAAAAAAAACCATACCTGCGGCTCACATCTGGCCGTTCGCGGTATTTATTTGCCTTCTTAAGAAAAAAAATGCCCTTAAAATTACGTCGTTCGCCCCAGAAAACATCTATCGAGAAAAAAACGTGCAAAGTTATAAAAAAAAAATCGTAAAAAAATTATTGATATAGTCAGTCGTCACTGGTGATGGATCCATTGAAGCTCCTATCGCTTTCGCTGGTGTCCTCTCCGCTGTGTTTGCTAGGGCCGGCCACGCTAGGGTCGACCTCTTCCGGTGAGTCGTCCTCAGCATCTCCCTCGTTGTGATGGGTGCCAGTGCCTGTACCTTGTCTACCCTTGTTGAGCCGGATGGTCAGAGGGGGGACTAATCGTAGAGGTTTGCCCTTTGCTGTTGCGCTACCTGTCACCGTGCCCCCACGCGTACGCACTCTCCTTTGCTGCTGGCCAACTGTGTCACCTCGCGAATTCTGAGCTTGTAGAGGACGTGGTGCCGGAACACGGTCCAGTGCCACGTCGTCCTCGATGTCCTCATAGTGGTGACGCGGGGTGGACTGCCCGGATGGCTGCCAACACCGTCCGCCCGACAGTCGGTCCACCGACACTGATGAACTCCCGCGGTCACTGGGTGTGCCTGACTCGGTGTCGGCGACCTGCTGCTGTCGTGGTTGGCGGTTTCGGCGTCGCGTGACAGGGTTAGTGGGGAGTGTAGGTGGTAGTGGAACCGAGGCATCCTCTAGTTGGGCAGCCAGGTGGACGGCGACAGGGTGGTGATGGAGGACAACTGCCAACTCCTGCTGTTGTCCTGCTGCGGTTGGTGGTGCTTCTACACGGGCCTGTCCAGCTGTGGGCTCCTGTTGACCCTCTGCATCAGCCGGCATGGCCACCTCCTCTACCTCTTCTTCGAAGAGATCTCCCTGCAACACCCCTAGCTCAATGACATCGTCCTCGTTCGCGATGGCCACTGCTTGTGGAAGAAGATAGTCCGCAGCGAGGAAGGCAGGGGGGAGGGGTGGAGTGCCGTCAGGCCACAGCTGGTTCTCCTCCACTGCCAGCATGATCCCTGTGCCGATCCCGTCGTCCAACAGTTCGTCTTCGGGCGGGTTGGGTTCGGCGTCGTGACCACCTTCGACGTTGTCAAGGGCGATGTGGGCAGGTACAGGGTCAGGGATGGCGTTGACGATGGCTGGGGCTTCCTGCTGGTCGACGAGGAAATCCGGTGGCGGCTCTGGTTGTTCGCCTGGATTTTGCTTGAACTCCCAGTTCTCCAACAGGAGAAGTCCTGGTGGGTCTAACTGTTGGGGAGCTGGGACGACCGGGGCGGGAGGTGGTGGTGGCTGTGGGGCCAGGACCTCTCCGATGATGGCGATGTCGTCATCGTCTTCCTCCATCGGGACTGGGTCTGGTGTGGCCACTGCGTTCTGAGGGTGAACACCAACGTTGCCTCCCTGCTCGGCGTTCTCCTCCTGTGCCGCCTCGTCTGGGGTAGCATGATGGGCGGCCTGGTCGGTGTCGTTGCCCGCTAGCAGGACCTGTTCCAAGTAGACAGCAGCCAGGTGGTCGTTGTCCTCCGGTACACCTGCTGCCAACAGTTGATCCCGGGCCCAGATGGCGGCCTCGTCCGCTATGAGCATCTCGCCTGGGTTGGCTAGGACCTCTGCTATGAAGAACAGTCTGTCATGGCCAACCACATGATTGGTGGGACGCTCGTGGACGGGTCGGCGTGGGCCTCCAAACCACGACCATGGGTCCTGGGACTGCGTGAGCGGTCTCAGGGGGGCGATCTGGAGGGCGGCCATCTCGGCCGTTGGTGTTCCGGTAGTGGTGGCGGCGGCGGTGGTGACTGTAGCGGTGACCGGAATGATGACGTTGATCGCGGCCATGTCCTCGCCGCTGGCGGTCCGGGTGATTGGAGCTTGGGGTGTGGTTCGTGCAGGGGAGTCAGGGCGGGCCGAAAGGCCGGCAAGCGCCCTTTGTCCCCCGTCGGTAGGTGTCCGCGTCTCGCTGCCGTTGGTGGTGCTTCAGTGTGGGTGCCGGTGGGTGCTGGTCGTCTTACCAGGAGGTTTGGGGCGGACCAAACGGTCGTCACGCGCCCCTCTCCTCCCGTGCTCGGCCACTGGTGAACGGCTGTGGGAGCGTTGGCTGCTGATCCGTGTCACGTCTGGTGTCCTCTTCCTGCTGCGGCGTGGTTGCTCTCTGGAAATCGAGGAGTCGGGGCGGGCCGAAAGGCCATCAGTCGCCCTTTCTCCTCGGTGACGTTTCTGGCAGTCCCTTCCTTGGTTGCCTCCCTGGTGATCCGCTCCCTGCGACCGTCTGGTGGATGAGCAGCAACCTGCTTCCTTCGAGGGTACTGCGACCAGCGACCGTCTCAGCGTACACGAACCTGCGACCATCGGATTTTCTGCGGCCTGCGACCGTCTCGGCGCACAGCTACCAGCGACCATCGGATTTTCTGCGGCCTGCGACCGTCTCGGCGCACAGCTACCAGCAACCATCGGATTTTCTGAGGCCTGCAACCCTCTTGGCGCACAGCAACCAGCGACCATCGGGCGGGTGTCCGTCCGTTGCGGGGCTTCCTGCCAGGTGACATTCCGGCTTAGCCACTGTAGGGTGGTGCGCCGGATCATCTTTCGGTCCGCTTCGGAGAGATCCGGTGAGTCGGGGTGGGGAGGGGGGTTACCACTCACCTTCCGATTGCGGCGGCGATCCTGCTCACCACTCGGACCGGGCTCTTGAGACTTTCCACGGCGAGCGAGGTGGCGGACCACTTGGCACTGCTCAGCGACCAGCGCCCTGGCATCTCTCTGCGACATGGCCGGGGCGGTGATCTGCCGCGGCTGGTGGCCGCGGTGGTCCCGGCGTCGCTGTAGGTCTTGCGCCGCCAGTCTGCGGTTTCGTCTCCGCGCCTCTCTCCTAAATCCTCTCCAGCCCTCATTTCGCTGAGGACAGCCCGCTCCTTGCCACGGAGCAAAGGCGGTCTCCTCATCGAGGATGGAGAACTCCTCCTCCTCCTCTTGGACGGGGGCTGGAACGCGAGCTCTCATGCTTTTTGGAAAAAAACAACAAGCAGGGATTTGGGATCTAAGGAGACGGACAGAGTCAGGACTACGATTATACATCATGCAGGACAGGACAAGGAAGGGTCTACTACGGACGCCAACACCACATGGATCAAGCGTAAAAAAAACCTGGACACCGTAAAAAACAACTTTAGAAGGTGACGAATAAATACCACCAGCGACGATAAATCCAAAAAAAAACGTTACATATATACATGCATTATACAAAAAATAAACATAGAAAAAGATTTTACCGTTGGCCTGATTACGCAGCGCCAACCTACCTGCGAGCTGGATCATCCGTGCTCTCGAATTTTGTTGTCTCTTGTTAGTCAACAGTAAAGGGCCAAAGACTTAACTAAGCTGATTGCTAACAATGCCATACTTATGTTTCTTTGTATCCCTAATTCAACAACCACCCTTTAAAACTATCATGAACTGGTACCCCCGCGCGTTTGGTAAAAAAATAAAAAAACGGAAATGAGTCTCTGCTCACAATTTTCTTAACTTGATGCTTTTTATCAAAAGAACAATGTTGAGTCAGGCAAACGTATTGTGCGCTTGATACCAGACCAGAATAATCATTTATTCTTCCCCATGTTTTCAAAGCAACATCTAAATAACCTAGTCGTAAGAGCTGCGCTCATATGTCACGCCAATCTTCAAAGGTTACATTTCCAATTTGGTTTGAACTACATAACAATAATATGATATAATTTGAAATGTGCTCACTGTTTGTTTTTAAATATAAATGTGGTTACCCTTTAAGCTCTTTCTACTTGTTTAGAGTGCGCGACCTACGTTGTGCCAAACCGCGCAAAGTCGCGCTCGTGTTTTGGCGACTGCCACCAATACGTTCATTAACCCATTACTTGGTCTTAAAAATAGAAATTTAATCGCCTCGCTTTTATAGATGCCGCGTTCATGCTTTGCAAAAATAACGCGTAACCACTCAACAAAACTATCGTAAAACACCACTTTCGAAAATGTATTTTTGTCAAATACTTAAAACAAAATCCTAGAATGTTTTGTAAAAACCTTTCCCATGTTTTAAAGGGCCCCGTCCTCTTAAAAAGGAATATCTTATTGATAATGAAGAAACGTCTAGCATTCGTGTATCGGCCAAGGCATATGCTTTCGGAAAATTCGTAGTTACATTGGTTGCTTCTCCATTTCTAAAAATTAAGTAAAAAATGTCTCGATGTTCACTTGTCTCCTACTATATAGACAAAATTCCGCCGAATAAGGATCAAAACAAATGATTCCTTCGGGCGAATTGGGACCATTACATACGGATTACCCATTCTGTGACAACCCACTGAAAACCCTTCCCTGTTCTAGGTGCTGCGCTCCTATCTTAATGTTGAAGAAGAAAAGACCAAATAACCTAGACATTTGGGAACGTAGTTGCTCGACACGTGGGGGTGCCCGGCCAGTACCACTGCACGGATTACCAACTGCTGTATGCACAGTCGTTGCCGGGAATCGAACTCGGGACCGCTCGCAACCGTCTGCTTGCATTCTCGCATGCATTACCATCGAATCCAACGTACTGTACTATCCCCTTAACAAAGAGTATTTCAAACAAGTGGGCTCGTCGCGCCCCTCAACTTAAATCAATCATTTCCGCATTCGTTAATGTCTAACGTATATAAAGACAATGCCACCCTTTGAACCTCAAGTCGAACAAAATAAAATAAATTACTGTACGTTCCTCAAAAAAAATTATGAGCTCGCCGCTCTCGCGGTTCTACAGTAGGATTGGAACTTCCAACAATATACCTGCTCATACAGGCTTCGTTAGCTTTATTAGCACCAGGCCCCGCTTGGTTGGAATAATTCTCGTTCAACCTATTCCACATAAAGAAACGTCTATCGCTTATGCACAATGGTTCGCCCTGTAATATTTGTATCGAAAATAGTGTTTACCCAAGATAACCTTGTTACTCACGAAGGGGCATTCGTTAAAATATTCTGACGTTCTCTTGGCCTTCACGTAACAAAATTACGTTGTCCGAAAATTATATTCGTTTCGCCCTCCCTGTTAAAAAACAAATCTGAAATACCAGCCTAACGCTTATATGGTGTTGACACTGGGAAGACCATAGAGTTAAAATAACAATAACACCGTACTCGTAGCTCTTGTGCTACTTGCGTGAATAAACATTAACTACGGTGGCTGGTCGTCGGTACCTCCCAATGGTCTGCGCCTTTTCGAAAGCACGTATAGGAAAAATGCGGTGCCTAAATTTTGTAACAACACAAAAAAAAGGATCACCTCCTATTTCACTAGCTCTTTCATACCTTTTTTTGTTAAAAACAGCTAGAAATTTCGATGGTTCACTTCTGCAGAACCCCGTAACGAAACAGCGACCCGCTAGAAACTATTTGGTTATGAAGTAGAAAAAAAACATGCGGATTAAAAATGTGAACATGTTTGGCCTAAAAAACACACAAATTCGGGGATCAAAACCCTTGTCTGCCCGCACCGTTTCCCTTTGTTCTCTCTAGGTGGCCAGCCATATTGTATGTGTGCCAAAAAAAAACAAATGCCATTCTATTCATAAGGACCCCTGGTCGTAGGGACGCAATCCCACATTCATCGTAAGCGCATCCTGCGCTGGGGGTCAAACGTCGTGATGTTGGGTGAACTGTTCCATTGGTCATTAATAAAACGAATGCCGACGGGCTCTGGCCAACTTGTTTCCCCGTATCTTACAAAGGTTGTCGCTGAAAAAGGCTGCGTGCCCCCCTAAAAAAAATTTATCGCTTCACCAGTAAACGACAAAAAAAAATTCTGCCAATCATCTATGGGGTGTTTGGGTATCCGTGCCCTGTGGACCTGGCTGATAATTAAAAAAATTCACAGCTGAACCCGTCAAATTCCCCAGAAATATATGTATTAATTGCTTCAGTGGGTTCTTAGCATTGATTTCTCGTATCTTCACGCCTTTTGGAAAAAAACAACTCTACGTTTCGATGACTAAATGGTTGCCCCTTTGCTTTCATATTTGTGTAAATCGTACCTTTCTGATCGCCACCGCTAAAATCAAAGTCAATTATTCGCCTCGATGAATGCTGCAAAGGCCAACCGATATCCGCTAATGCCTTTATTTTTGTTCAAACAGTTAGCAATGTTGACGGCCTACTTCTGCGGATACCGTAACAAAAACTGCAACCGGCTAGAAACTACTTGGTTATAAAGAAACGAAGTTGGAAGAGAAAAAAAAACACTGTGGGTTACTTAAGCGCTTTACAGTTTGTTCAATACCATGGCATCCTGGGTGGCCAGGCTTGGTACAAGTACTTGAGAGAGGATAACCGACTCCCCCAAAAAAAACCTTTACACCAGTGACCGCGTGGAAAAAAGAAAACCCAACTAAAATGTCCTGATTACGTGGTGAACGACCAGTGTGTTTTAACCGCGACGTAAGATCGTAAATTCTGTGGTTAAAAAATTGGGTACCAAGGTTAACTGACTAGGTCGTCCGCCTAGGGTAGCCTACTACCTAACCTGCCTTGCTTGCCTAGGTCGCCCGCCTAGAGGAGGTCAAGTCTTTAAGTACGTGTGGTTATTCTTAAAAAATTAGTTCAGTCGCATTCCGCGGGTGTAATTTCTTAGCTGCTGCATTTTGGTACTACTCCCCCCCCTGGAGTTAGTAAAAAAAATGAAAGAAAAACACCTAAAAAAAAAAACGTTCGGTAATCGTTTTGCTAAACTGGGTCAACAAGATGGCGCCTGCTGTATTCACATTTTGCCTTGTCGATAGACGGCGCCCACACCCTTTAAATTCATCACGATCATATCCCATCCAGAAAATATCACACAACTTATATTTTCCCACTCGTACCTAGACTCGTCGTTGTAGTTGTCGTATTATTTACGAGGTAGTCATACTTCCTGATTTGTTCTGTCTCATAGTAGTGCGGCCCTGGGCCTAGTCACGTTGCGCCCCGCAAAAAAAACAAAAAGGTTCTACCCAAATGTGGAGACCGTCTCGCCCGTTTAAAAACAACGAATGTGCATTCTGTACCTGTGGTTACTAACCTTGTTACACGTGAACCCTTTGCTCTCATAAAACTGAACTTCGTAACTCCGAGACACTGCTTCAGAAAAAAGATGAAATATCGTGTCCCTTTTAATCCCGGATATCCGCACTTCTTCTTTAAGAATTGATTTCGGAAGTTGGGATGGGCGATGTTTCACGATACTTCCACTTGCTACTATCGGTCTGTTGCCTAACGATTTCGTAGCGTCCTTGCTTGATATACGGGGAGCTACCCACCGTGACGTCACCACGAGCATGACAAAGGCTGAACGGCGCTTCGCGCGAAATACGGAAGCAAAAAGTGTCTTTTTTTTCGCATTGCGAGTGTGTTATTACTGCAAAACGGGTGATTCGTGCAAAGAACCGTGAACACGATGAATAGCATTGTTCTTGTCAATTATTTTCAAAAAAAAAATAATAACCTAGGTAAGCGCCAACAGGCGGTAGAGAAAGGGCTATGCAAAAAAAACATTCTGTGGTGGAGTGTCCCCGCTGTTTTGCATTTACCCCAGTAAACTGTACTACTGTTCACAGTAATCGTTGCCCCTGAAAGGGTTGGGGAAAAGTAGATACCCAAAACAAATATTGCTCTAATCGATCCGAGCTATAGGGTATGGGTTTTGCTGTTGTTTCGGCAACGGTGCCACCTTTCCCCCCTTGCTGTTAAAGGCTCGAAAAGGTGAACAATTAAATATATGCTTATATTTGATGGCATCGGGAATGCTCCGTTCGCTTATAAAAAGTATGAAATTGCCACCCAACCTGTTGAATGTCTTTGAAAAATGAAAATCACGATACGTACTTGCGCGATAATTGTGAACCCGATCGGTTCTATACAAAATATCCCCTGGTTTGTATTCAACAAAAATGTTGTTGCGGCAACAATTTTTCTCGTTACATCCTCGGAACAGCGAAAATAAAAACTGCTCCCTACCATAAACAAAAGTTGTCCCTTGTGACCAAAACACAAATTGGGACACATCGTTTTAACTATGTTTTTAGCCTTGCTAAAACGAATCACCATAACCACCCATCCCTCCGTCGCTCACTGACAATGACTTACGGTCAACAGCTAACTTAGATGGGTTGCCAAAAAACAAGCCAAAAAAAAACAACTATGTTTTAAATTGGTTCCTACTATAGGGTATAGATTTCATTGTTGTTTCGGCAACAGTTCCACCCCATCCTGTCGTAGAATAAAACAAAAATTGTAAAATAGGTTCAATAAATGTTGGCCTGCGTCACCTATCGTCTCCTTGTGTCCTTACTTTATAGGGAGCTGTTTGTCACTGCCCCTCTTCATAAGGAACTGCTGTGCAACTGTATTGCTGTGTAGTGCTCGAGCTTCTCTATTCTTTACTGAAAACAGAGTCTTAATGATTGTTTGTACTTATAAAAGAGGTCGTCCTGCACCTGTGACACTTAGTTTTACTGACACAAAACAAGATAACCCCTGTTCGTACATTTCTGTCATGCTCATTAAAATGTGTAAATTGACAGGAATGCTAAATTCGTGCTGGTGGTGTCCTGGACATACTCCCATAAACGCATAGTACCCTTTTACGTTTAAAATTTTCAAAACATGTAAAGATCAATTTACCGCCAATTTGTGGATTTTAATCGCCTCGTCCATTACTTGTTTAAACGGATCTTTAAGATATGCCAGGAATACTGACGCCTGGTTACAAAAAAACATAAATTAAGTTCTGACTTGTGGCCATAATTAATTAATTTGCGTTCCCGATGCTTAGCGGTAGTTAGCACAATTGCGCACATTTATAAAAAAAATAAATTACGTTTTAATCGTTATGTTTGTGCGTTTTTATGAAAGCAATGTACATCCTTTGCTTTTGGAAGATCACTTTAGACAATCCTGGTTTGACGTTGCTTAAAAACTGCTTACGGGTGGTTTTCCTAACTACCCTCTTTGTCTGCCACCTGACGCTGATTTCTGGTAGTTTATTTTAACTATAAACTATTCTCCCTCAAAACAAATGAATCAACATGTGAACAGCGTGCTTAAAAGACGATTCACTGCATGAATGTCTCTCCGCAGTTCACTATAAGTCTAAATCACTTCACCCGTTTGTCTGCGGCAACTTTGTAAAAATGACATGCTGAAATTTTCCTTACGCGATATTAAAAAAACGTGCGTCTTTTATACTGGATACCCGATCTGAATATTCCGTTTTCAAACATCAAAAAAATAAACACCAGTTCTTCCGGTCTCTTACTTTCACGATATGACGACTTTCGGCGATCAGGGGTTAATTTTATCACCTGAAATGTTTTTTCTTCGGCAGACCAGCAATGTGGTAAAAAACATTGCTACGATAAGGAATCCGATTCACCTGTTCCCACCCGAAATGAGGACAAATTTGAACGACAACTTGGTCTAATGTTAAATATCAAACTTTCCGCGTTCATTCGCAGTAACTTGGTTATCGTTGTTCATCCCCGTTTTTTAGGTGCGAATAAAAAATGACGAATCTTGAATTATATTAAATTTCCGAGATAATTACATCCAAATTCTCATAATTACACCAAATGAAATTGTTGACGCGGAACTGTTGTATCGGACTCCCAGCGGGTCCCAACATACGCCCATAAGCTCATGCTACGCTCCGCGTTAGTTTGACCCGGGTCGCGACACGACATGCTCCCATAAAGTTATGCTACTGTTCGTGTTAGCGGGGTCTCGGACGCGATTCGACATACGCCCATAGATTGTTGGTCTTGGCTGTGCCAACGTAAAAGAATATTTCAAAACCTCCTGCATTTCTATTGAAATATCCGTATTGTAGAAAGTGCACATTACTATTTGTAATAAAAAATTATTAACCCCTGGTGTTGTTTCGGTCTTCCTGTGCCGAGACCAGGCAATTAAAATTTACAAAAATTATGTCACTTTTAAGAATCAAATCCAATCATTACGTTTTCAAAACACCTGCCGGTAAACCAAAAAAAAATGTTGAAAACTTCTTATTAGTGTAAAGAAGAACTCGTGACACCTCTCCTGTGTCCGCCTGTTGTCAGGATGCAGTTACAAATTGCCAACACTGCAAAGTTGGTGGGACTTACGTCGCTAGATCTTGGTCTCGCTAAGATCCTCAGGGCGACTGCCCCTCCCTTTTAGCCAATTACTAATCCCTCTTACAGTTCTCCCTTTTATTTATTTAAAAATATCCCTTTTGACTAATTTTAAATAAAAACGTTTACATTCCCTAATTGTAAAAAGTTTCCGTACTATTTTACAAATAGGAATCAATCCCTCTTACATTGCTCAGGGCGCCTGCCCATCCCTTCTAATCGAAAATCACGTTTGTCAAAGTCCATGACAGAGAAAAAAAATACAACTTATTTTCAATCTGTGTTGTGCGTGAGCGTTATTCCACAATCTCATGACATCTCTCCCGTGTTTGCCTGCTGTCAGGCTGCAGTCATCGTTGGCCAACCCTGCATAGTTGGTGGGACTTACGTCGCTAGATTTTGGCTTCTCCCAAATTCTTCAGGGCAACTGCCCAAAAAAAAAAAAATAAAAGACGTTACCTATCGTCTAACCAAAGATCGTCAAAATAATTACCCGGTGCAATATTTCGTTTTGCGGCAAATATGTAATTGAAAACCTTGTCTCCTGATACTGTGTTACTTAACGTGTAACTTCCCTAAGGTGGTTCTTGTGAATTATCATCCTGTTGGGCGAGAGCTCCGCTGCCCAACAAAATTAACAAAGACCAAATTGAATTAAAAAGTAGGTGCATTCCTCCGAAAATTGTCCGCTTGGCTCGTGGAGGATTGCAATCCTTGTCATGAGGTGCGGTAACTTCTGGTGTTTCGCTGACATGTTCAATTTCATTGTCACTGTCACTTTCTCCAGAAATAATTTCCGCGGTATCACCTACTGCAGTATTAGGCTTGCTAGCCGATTTACAACTTTTGGCGTTTAATTGTTGCGACTTACAAAATGTTTCGAATTTTCGTGCAATCTTAAAACGTGTGCCGTCGGTTTTCACGTTCACCGACGACAGCATCCATGGCTGGTGAACACCAGCTTCAAATTTAGAAGGCGTTGCAATAATTGCTGTTTTGCCTTCCACTTCCGGCCGAGTTTCTGAGCTCGCCGAAGCTTGTTGCTCCAAACACTAAAATCTGTTTTGGAGACTTATTGGGGAAATTATTTTCTCCCTGAAACTACCCGAAGGTGGACGTATCTTAGTTGCGCGTTTCGGTGGTCTCACCGTTTTAAATTGCCCTACAGGGCTCCGTGGCCGTAACGCTGTTACTGGGATAATTCCTTTCTTGACCGTGTCACTGGTTGGACCTTTTTGATACCTAATATTAACCTCACACACTGTGGCGGAAGTTTGAGTGTTCTGAGCACTCTTTTTCGGCGCAGCTACGGGGATCTTAGGCACTTGCTGGGCCTTTGTAGCTTTAGGTTGGCTCATCAGGCCTTGCTTGTGGTTGCCTCGTACTCCAAGTGCTTCAAAATTGCCCCCCACTTTGGCGCCATTTTTCGCAGTTTGGAACTTGCTGCCTCCCTTCTGCTGCATACCTCGCTTTGCTTGTGAAAAAGCCTGCTTCTCCGCGCTGACTGCTGGTGCTGGAGCCAAAGTTCCACTGAGCTCCAACATCATGCGCTGGATTGGTCCGAGATTGTGCGTTTTGAGCTGCGGCCATCTGGCCTCTTTACTCTCTAGACTGTCCAAATCCCTCGGATTTCCCTCTATGCTAGGGGTCGGACAGCTCCTGACCGTGACGATTTGGCTGATATTTTCTGTGGTCCCAACCTTTGGTGATTCACAAGATCCACTTAACATTATCAAGCGTTGCTGCACTGGCTCTACAATTTTGGCAATCGCGTTGCTGCGGTATGCTACGCTTTGTGAGTCAATGTCAGCGCTGTCAGCTTCCCGACATTCTCCTGCCACAGTAGGTACTGTCGTCTTCGTTTGTCCTGTCGGATGAGGTTCTTCCTCCTTTGGCGTTGACCGCGGGTTGTTGACAGCTTCGTTCGCTTTTTTCATTTTGTCTAATCTCCTGGCTAAAGCACCGAATGCCTTTGAGAACTTTGATCTCTGTTCGGACGCCTGGCTATCTGGAGTTGACAATGGCGACCACCAACTTGGCTTTGGTGCCACCCATGCTGCGTTAATACTTATTGACCCATCAGCCTCAATCTGACTTGCCCCAGTTCTTTTCGCTTTCGCGATGGGACGAAATAGTGAAGTTCTTACAACTTCTTTGCTCTGAGGGATCGGTTGTGAGTAGTCTAACATAGTGTCTACTGCAGTATCCATTTTTTCTCTAACTTCTAGCGCTTCAAAGGCGCTACGGAGTGTCTTAATATTACATTCTGGCACTTCGTCACCTTCTGAGATGTCTGGGAGATGGAAACGACCTCTGCTCCGAGCGTGGTTTCTGTCCTCCTGATCTCTTTGTATCATTGAGACAGCTTCTGCCATACCTGGCGAGAGTGAGCTCGTTCTAGAGCCCGCCGGGCTCGCCCCTATCCTCAGTAAACGGGCTTGGCACTGCCGTATGTCTTCTGAAGCGACTGTAACAACGCTATCTGTGTCATTGTCCATTCTATTGGCCCAAACACAGTTGTTCACGTCTTCTAAACCGAGTCTAGCTAATTCATGATTGAGACTCTCTTCGTCATCTGCCCTGTTTGCTTCCATGAGTGCTAACATTTCCTCATGGAATTGAACAGGTCCTCACTCGGCGACTGGTTCTTTAAAATGAACTCGCGCTTTGGTATTGTCACTACAATATTCTGATAAACAACAGTTCATGTTCATCAGCTGCGGACTTTCAACGCTGCCCCCCTCTGGGTGATTGCAAGGTCCTGTGTACACAATTGAGGCAATGGTCAGTTTCTGGCTGTAAACATGGTCATCCTCGTGTTGCATATATTCGTCGGTACAGAAGTTAGTTTCCTCTTCCTCTTCTATATCGTCGTCTGAATCATCTTGTTCATTTACTGGGTAGGGTAAATCGTAATCTACATTGTCGAATAAATTGCCTCTACGAAGGGCCTTTTTTAAGGTGCCTTGGTGCACCACGCTAGTCTTATGCGCGCGCCCTGGATTTTTATTCAATAACTCTAGATGCGCATTTACGCCTATCAATTTTGTGATTTTGTACGGTCCGTGGTAGTGTGGCAACAACTTGGTAGTTTTGCCTACCTTACGTACAAGTCTAGATGTCATAACGATGTCGCCTTCTTTAAATACAATGATTTTCTTGGACGCCCTCCGCGCTGCATCCTGTCGCTGGACTTTTCTGACTCTGTCCATGGCAGCTAATTGGCGCTCAGAAGGTGACAGATCATCCCTCGGAATAGGAAATAATCGGTCCATCGGCCGAACTGGCTCTCGGCCATATAACATGAAAAAAGGCGTTTCCTGCATTGAACCCTGCACAGAAGCATTGTATGAGAACACAGCCTCTTCTAAATTCTGGTCCCAATCTCTCTGATCGTCGCCTGTGTTCATGTAAATTTTGACCTGGGCTGTATGATTATGACACTCAATCAGCCCGTTCGCCTGAGGATGATACGCGGTTGTGGTACTGTGGGTTATCCCTTGATTATCCAACCACTCCGCCGTATCTTTAGAAGTAAAATTCGTCCCTCTATCCGAAATTACTTTGTTTAATGTGCCGTGGCGATTAATTAAGCTATTTAAGAAATCGATTGTCCACAGCGTGGAGAATGTGGGGATAGCCTTGCTTTCCACATATCTGGTGGTATAATCAATGGCACTGATTATATACCTGTTACCACTGTGTGACTCTTGGAATGGACCAAGACAGTCCACACCAATGGTGTCAAATGGGGTCTCTGGCACCGTGATTGCCTGGAGTGGAAGTTTGGGCGGAACCAACAGCTTCCTAAAAAGACAATCTTCACAGCTGCCAATGTAGTGTTTCACCTCTTGGTGCCAGTTTGGCCACCAATACCTGGATCTCAGGATACTACATGTGCTGCTGACTCCTCCGTGACTTGCTGAGGGATGGTCATGTGCATGAAACATGATGTCTCTTCTCAGGTTAGCTGGGAGAACATAGACTGCCTTTTTATTGTCTTTCGGGCCAATCAGCCTGTGGAGCATGCCCTTTCGCATACCGAATCTAGGAAGGTCAGAACCTCTGTTCTCGAGCTTCCTCATCCAGTATGTGCAAAACTTGTCTTCTTCCTGTGCAGACAACGGGTCTTTGTCGGACAAGTTACTTGAATGGAGTGAAACATTGCAGATCGTAAGGCTTGCGATGCAATTCTCCCTCTCTTCATCGTCTGTTGGTGCATAGCCAACGGGTGCTCGACTGAGCGCGTCTGCATTCGAATTTTGCAAACCTGGACGGTGTTTAATCACCATATTGTGGCCTTGCAGCGAATTAATCCATCTGGCCAGCCTGCCTTGTGGATTCTTTTTCGAATGTAGCCATATCAGAGCTTGGTGGTCAGTCACCACTGTGAATTTGTTTAGGTGTAAGTAGGGGCGGAGCTCTTCCACAGCCCACTTCACCGCTAAACATTCTAGCTCAGAAATATTGTAATTCATTTCTGCTTTAGACAGCATCCTGCTGATATACATGCAGGGGTGTTCTAGCCCATCCTTCCTGTTGGACAGGATTGCGCCCAGACCTACACCGCTTGCATCAGTATGGACTTCTATTGGCAGAGAAGGATC
>JAUJYS010002074.1:0-15618 GCA_033995665.1 Melogona broelemanni
CTGCGCCGGGAATCGAACCCGGGACCGTTGGCTTCGTAGCATGTCCCCATACCCACTGAGCCACCGGTTCGTACGAGGTGTGCCGTCGGGGTGCCGATATCGATCGAGCCGAACTAACATAATCACAGATGTAAAATAAATTCCTCACTGGAGAGAGACAAATACCACATTTTAAAATTTAAAATAAGGACAACAAAATAACATGTACACTGAGTGTTTCATTTCTAAAAAAAGAACAAATAAAAAAAAAAAAAAAAAATCATATAAAATTTCAATTAGGAAAAATATTTCTAGTAAACAACTAAGAAAGCGCTTAACATGGAAACAAAATATTAAACCACATTATATGGAACCATTCGATGTTCGCACAATATTTGAACATGCACGAGAACATGCACACGAAAACATTTGTTGGACCAATTGACCCAAAACAAAATAAGAATAACATAAACGATAAATAAGTAGGCGCGAGGCCTCAGGAGGATAATCGGCGTGTTCTCTACGTCATGCAGTGAAAAATCCCATTCAGCCGTGATCACGTTACGTGTAATGCGGTTTGAAGGATGATGTCGAACGCCTCGTTTAAACGACACTTTCCCCCAGTTTAACTGCAAATTTCAAACTAGATCGATAACGCGAGGGGAACACACGCGAGACTAAGGGTTATTAGAAATGAGAGAGGTGTTGTGAGGGGGGATGTCTTTTTTTGTTGCTGGCTTGTGTAGCCCTCGCTTGACAAGTGAGGCCCAACCACTTTATAGAAACGCTGAGGCTGCTATTGTAAGCAACGTGGTGGTTTGACTGAAACATCAGTCATCGTATCTAATCTATTTTGATATTTGAACAGTATTTTGTGGCGTCCTCTGATGGCTTTCAAGTGAAACCGACTCGATCGACCTTAACAAACAAAGACGCTAGGTGGCTAGCCTCACCACTGGGGTATCTCCAGTAATTGTAATTTGTTTTTGTCATTTTTATTGCTGGTATATAAAGTGAAACACACCTCACCCTGTTTTGTTTTGCCTTATTTTAAAACATTTAGGTTGGTTTTCACACAATTGCTGTCTTTTTAAGAGAAGCCAAAATTGTGGCGTCTCTGCTAGTTACCTCCTGGAATACTACATATAATTACATGGCTTCCATGTCATAATGGCGCACAACATAATGGCGCAAATCATAATGGCGCATGGCATAATGGCGCAACGACGAAATAAAGCAAAACATAATGGCGCACCGTTTCTTGGGCTCAGTATTGGGAAGGAATGGAAACACTTTGGAACGCCTCGGTTCCTTTTTTCTGTTAAGATTTTTTTCAATGTGCCCGGAATTCGACTAGTTGTTCTTGAAAACCTTTCTGAATTATTATGTGAATGTAAATTTACTTGTACACGAACATTCACTTCCAGACACAGATCAGGCTTTTTCAAAAGTAGGTGGCTAGGTCGGGTCGCCAGACAGAGGAAAAT
Organism: Melogona broelemanni; assembly: GCA_033995665.1. Taxonomy (NCBI): domain Eukaryota; kingdom Metazoa; phylum Arthropoda; class Diplopoda; order Chordeumatida; family Chordeumatidae; genus Melogona; species Melogona broelemanni. The sequence continues at coordinate 1,467 of JAUJYS010002074.1, forward strand.
ATTTTTTATGGTTTAGCCTCCGCTTTGGCCTGTCACGACACTCTGACCACTATAGGCGCCGCTTGATGCGCGCCGATGACGTCGATATTAATATCGCGATGACAACATTAGAGACACATGGACGCAGTGGTCAGGGTGCAGGCCTTCGGTGACCCGCCGATCGATTGTACAGTCAATCGATCGCTAAAGTGTAAAATGAGGTTTTAAAAATAGAAAATGTATGGTCTTGGGCTATGGCTTCCAACATCGCATTGTATATTGATGGGATAATCGTATGCAACATCGATTTAGAATGGTTAAACGGGTAACATTGTATACAATTCAAAAAGTACACCTCAGGTCGTTCAACTGGAACAAATCGCTCGTTATTTCAATATTTAATTTGTGACGTGAAATAATATGTCTCGCTCGCTCGATCGTTTTTGGATCAATGCCCCGTTAATAAATAACCCGCTTAATTAATATTCACTCCCGCTTGTAAATTTGTGAATGTACGCCTGTTCGTTTAAAACTGATCTATGAATTATGGATGCTCAGAATAAATAAGCGTGTTGCCTTAATTACTCGTACATACACATGTATACAGTACTGTATAGGTAAATATCCATTGGTTCATTCTGTACATGTTCATCCACCTTGTGAATCTCACGAGATTACCTTTTTATTGGCAATGCCTGTTTTTATTAGTCGTGAAACATCTGATGAATTAATGATGGGGTGTGGATACGAGGGCATTGTACTGCAATGGTGCGACCGAATGTGCATATTTGTTGGTGAGAGATATTGGATGGTTCATAAACATTAGATATTGCACAATAATCTAGGACGTCGACAAGATGTTATTTATTTCAGTTCTAACGAATGGGAAACAGTTTGCCAGACTTTGCTTGTCATTCTTTCGGCGCTGTTAAGAAACATGTCCCCCAATCGTTCAATACTACATGTGCTCACCTAATTATCTTGTTTCCCGGTACCTCTCACCCTTATATTTGATGTTAAAAATGAGTTGAACCGGCATACACGTAGCAAGCAAATAAAGTATCAAATAACTCCAGCGAAGATAATATGTTTCACGATTTATCTATCCAAGCCATTTTCAGTTACCGGATATTTTTTTTTAATTGAGGGAAATGAACTTGATGTTAAATTTATTAGACCGTTGATTCGCACAGCTGATAATTTAGCTATCTATCCAAGCCATTTTCAGTTACCGGATATTTTTTTTAATTGAGGGAAATGAACTTGATGTTAAATTTATTAGACCGTTGATTCGCACAGCTGATAATTTAGCTAGCTATTTTAATTTGGTTACAAGTTTTTTTTTTTTTCAAATGGAGATGGGTCCCAGCAGGATATTTTATCCGCGCATAAACATTGCTAAGCCTGCGAACCACCATTATCAATCCAACTACACACGAGCGAAAGGAAAAGTTTTGGTTGCCGCAGATCCATCAACGTGGCCTACAAAGAAATTCCTTAAAACCTGTTTTGTGTCCTCCTGAGACCGGCATCTCTCAATGCCCTTTCTCCCCATTCAAATAAGGACGTTTTTATATCACGTGGCTGTTACGATCGAGAATGTGATGCTAAAGTTGAGTTGGTTTACTTAAGTATTTCAGTTGCTTTGAGCATGATGCCATCGAGGGGATACGATAACCGAAATAGAGGTTGAAAAACAGTGAGGAACTCGGGGTCTCAGAAGAGTGGCTGTCTGGCGAGAGAGGACGCGCGTGCACGAAATGGTTTTGGTTTTGGCGAGACGGGGTTTTAGAGAAATTTGGTGGGTGAGGCTCGCATCCATCTTATGGGGCAGCGCAATTACCGCCGACGTTGACTGTTGTGTGTGTGTGCTCGGAGAAACGCGAGGGGAATGTTGGTGACGTCTTCGTGTGCTTGGAGGATGCTTGAATACAAGAGAGCACGAAAAATAGCCCAATCTAAGACCTAAGGCGAGGACAGTGAGATTTACGCAGGTTTCGGCAGTCTCTCACTGTTCTGCAAGAAAAAAATATTTTTCTAAACAAACAAGTCGCGCCCTAAGATCATTTCCCCATCCCTTGAGAAGACAACCCTATTTTCAAAGATTTTAAAAATTACAAATTTGAGATACATAATTAAATTTACAAGGGTCTGATAATTTGAGATGCTCGTGTAAAATACATGTAGTTGTTTAATTTTTTTATTGGGGAAATTCTCCTTACTAGTGAATATCACTGCAAGAGAATATTACCTCTCGCATTGATTAGGCAAAGTCCGAGGGGCTAATTTTACCAGCACCACGGTATCGAATAAACGAATCGATCCCGCCGCCGATCGGACCGCCGTACCGCAGCCGGTTTTTCAAGAGCTGCTGAATTAAAATTGTGACTTTTCAGTACTTTCGGCCGATTGTTTTGTAGAGAGGGTGGCTTATACTGAATTATTTTGTTCGAGTACATTGTTAGTATGTAGTGTTATCCTATTCTGAATTCCAACCTGAAATCAGGCTCTGTTTGGGTGAAATAAATTGGTTCTTAGGCTCTTTGTTCGAATCCCTCCTCGGTTGGAAATTGATTGATAGTTATTTCAATCTTACATATCCATCGCAACTATAGTTAATTGAACGAATGTTATGGAGTATTGAGGATAGTATACCTGTAGATGCTGCTTCTGGAGCATAGATACATGTACAAACGGTGACTTCATTAAAAGTACAAGATAGCTATATATTGGTTGCACTGTACGCTGTTTGTTGGCATGCATCAAAGGGTATAGATCCACTTGAACAACGTAAACTATCAATGAACGACCGTTTTTGTACGAGCTCACGATGATACCGTTTTTTATATACAATCATGAATGTATCCCAATTTCGCCGCATGGAAAGATGTTCTCCCTGCTTTCGAATTTCACCGATATCATCTTGAGATCTGATAACGCGTACACTCAAAATTAAAACGATATGCTACTCCATTGACCCGCAATGCGGCATAGGACGTTAACTGCAGAGGGCGGTTGTGTGAATGTCACCTACAAGTGTAAGAACCTTGAACTTTGAGCTCCCAATTAATTTTTTTAATGGGATACGTTTAAAAAACATTCCTCAATCTTTAAACGTTTGAAATTTTGTTACAATCGTCGTAGCCCAGTTGGTATTGCAACTGACCGTGATGGTCCCGGGTTCGATTCCCGGCGCGGACTCTCGTTTAATTCAATTCCGGGGTAGTGGGGAAAATCTACACGTTGCATTTTGACATGGCAACGCGTGGGTACATAATCTTCTTTAGTGTTTAGGAAAAAAAAAAGAAACAATAAAAAATCATTTGGACAGTTTGGTCTTAGGAATATATAGAAAGAGGTTGTATACCAAGCTACTACGGCTGTACACAATGTAAAAGTGTCTCCGCATTCTGTTCAGACATCCCTGCATTCCAGCAGTCGTGTGGGCGTCGATACACACGTGTACACATACACATTGTATATTCCGAGCGCCGTCTTTGGTGTCTGGCGGAAGACACGCGTGGTCGACACAAAAATGTAGACAGCCATTTACAATAGAGGGACGGTCGCTCGACGCGGCGACAACATTGGCTCGCAGCGCTTACCGTGTCGCGTGTGCGTGCGGTCATCTGTTGGTACGGTATACGGGGCACTGCCAACTAATCGCTTCGTATAGTGTCTCGATGGAATGGACTTTAATTGGAGGAATGGGAACCGATTTTCGCGCGAGTCGCCTCTGGGATTGTTCGAATTGGTTTTGCCAAATTAAAACGCAGATTATGCAAGCCTGCTTAATTTATAACCTCTTGACCTTTTTCTGCTTCGTTATTCGTGTAATGATTTTCTAAGCACATTTACACATATAGGTTGTCACATGCAGGCGCTGTTTTTATTTTTTACCTATCTAATTGCTTGCGTTATTTACTTAAAATATTTATTTAATCGTTATATAATTGTTGTCATTATAGTAACTTGGCTAAACGTCTTATAAGCTTTGGTGTTTTCAGACACCTATTTCCAATTTTAATTTTAGTATAACTTATTCGTAGATTAGTAGCGGCCCTGGTTAAGTAATTGTTCACTCACCAAGTAGTTTCAGCCACATGGTTATGTCATGGGCAAGTGCTCTCCGATTGGGTTGAATCAGTCACGCCTTCTGAGATGTCCCCTTTTGAACAGTATTCGTGTATTTAAAAAAATACTCAATGTGTGCAGTGATCTTAAGATAATATTGCCCCATTTGTAAACAGAATTGTCAGTAAAAAGCACAGAATAGTCGAACAGCATGAAAGCAAGGTCAGTTCCTTAAAATTAAACGTTATGTAAGATTGCAGGTTGTCGAGTTGTACCCTAAACTCTTGCATCAATGTCCAACCTAGCACGAAACCAATTGGTTTGACTACAACTGTACTCTATATTCAATTGATTTTGTTTTCCCCAGGGCTGTATCCTAGGCTAATACGATCCCGATTTGCGTCATAATGTCTATTGTAATCGGTTTCTTCAAAGACGGGACTATATGGCAACGGCGTGGCTAAGGTTTAAGCTCTTTAGAGAGAGCACGTGTCAAAAAATTATGGTCGCGGCGTCTAGACTTCCAGTACGGTGAACGGACGGCTTAAATAGATTTCCGTCCGACCATTTTTCGTTTAGTCGGTCGCAGCCCACCGTCGTCTGGGTACGGATATATTACAAACTGGTTAAAAGATAACGCACGTAGATCGCATTTGTTTTTCCCCTATCGTAAAGCCCCGGGACAAAATTGATCGCGGGAATGGTTTCATGTTCGCAGAAAAGATTGTCATGTTTTTAGATGAAAATTCCAGGCAAGAAGAATTCTGCGAAAAACAATTTCAACGCTTGGTTTAAGTTAATGTCTCTATATTTCGTTATTAAAAACATTGAGGGTGCTAATGTGATGGGAATCTAAGGAATATGATCATTTGGAAACATGACTTCGGCGAAATGAAGCGTTTCCAAAAATACCTATCAACCTTTCCAAGACAAATAATCCGGTTTTATCTCAAGATTAAAATTCTCCAAAAGTTTACGTAGACATCGTGAGTTAATGAAATTTTTATTGTGTTGGTTGTTGATTTGGAAAATGAATTTCTCTGCTATGTTATCATCCCTGAGCTTCCTCCATAGGACCGCGAAAAGAGGAACGCTCCCCACCTCGCTGGCCGTCGAAATTAATAATGGTTGTGAGGCTCGTCGGCTCGAGATTCGTCGATGAAATGGACTGGTCATCGGATTGACCAGCGCTTTTCTAAATGACCGAATCATTTACGGTGGGGTCCAAACTATGCAACCTCTTAAGACCCCGTGTACCTGTGACTTTTTTTGAGTTTCTTCGTTAGATACGAAGTACTTGAATATTTACCCATATATATTACCCATTACCCATGTACCTGTAACTTTTTTCGAGTTTCTTCTTTAGATACGAAGTAATTAAATATTTTAAACACTATGAATTCTAATTCCCAAGACGATGAAGGTCTCTCATGGACCGAAAAAAATCTAAACATATCGTAGCTCTTCCATAATTTTTCAAATGTAATCACGTGTTGTTATCAATATATGAAAAGCACATTTTCACCAGTTTTCCCGGGATAAAATAAACGAAAACCCTCGCCGGCAATCGATCCCGGGATCGCCGCACAACAGCCGGTTACAACATAGACTTGATTCTACCGAGTCGTACCGTTATGGCGAACATTCATCATGAACACAGGTTCAATTTTTGTGCCTGAGTTTATGTGAAGTTCAGTTTGTACATGTTTAGACGTGGAACACTCATGAGGTAACGGGCCATTGCATCGCCACTGCCAACACCGCCGCCACCACCACTAAATATATCGGTCGCCATTCTCGATTATCTTTGTGCCCAAACACCCACAAATGTTCGCTTCCTCCTCTTCCTTTCTCTTGCTCGCACATTGTGCTGGCCGCCAAATCGATCTCGTTGCTTATTGGAAAAGTGACTTTTCTGTCTTTTTCCCGTTCTGTACTTCAGTTTTCGCAGAGATTATAGTCGGTCACCTCGCGCCACCTCAGATCCACGCTCACAGAAACGACCCTGCACTTACAGTGTTGATCCTCCTGATACCACTCTCTTTACTTCCTGAGATATTCGAAGCTTTTCGCGCGGCCGAAATACAGTATTACAACTGTTAGTTGCCAGCCGATGCTTTAGCATAGGCTAAGGGGTGGATAGCTCCTCTGGGCTCTCTGTCCGTAAGCTTAGGGATTTTAGGGAGTTGGCTGCTCGCATGACATGACCAAAATACCGAAGCTGATATTTAAGGATCACTGATTCCAGTAAGCAGTTTGGTTTAATAACGTAGTGTATATGATACATGTATACTATTTACTCGTTTTTACTTGTAATATGATCGAATTTACAAAGTATGTCATATCATTTGTGTCCTTTTATGGCTGCGTGTTTGCGTGATATTATTTCATGTTGGCCCAAAAAAGGCCTCTCTTTTAGGCCGGAGATCTCATGCGGTACTGACGCCGTCCGACTGGCGACTGTTTATAGACCTAATCGTCGGAAGAGTGCGCGTAATCAATCATCGCCAACTAGCACGATGTGGACTCACGTTTAACCTATAGAGGGCGCTGCCTGTACGTCGCGCGAAATGGTGATTGATGATGCCGAAATGGGTGACAGGACGAATCCATTATGGTCATCGAATGTGTAACCTTTGCATTTCGATTCCGAAAATGTAGGCGATTTTCGATTTAAAATTTGTGACTTTTGTATTACATATATATTTTTTATCTGCCTGTTCACAGCCAAGGAATATAGCTTGGCCGAATTGTTGCGATGCGAATGGTCAATAGTTATATTTTAAGAAATAGTAAAATGTTTCAACAAAACCAACTACATGCTTACGGAAAAAATATTATTTAATATTATATACTTTAGTTGTTACATGGAAAATTCAGAAGGTGGTTGAAGAAAGAAGCAATATTTTTTTTACAAAAGTTTAAAAATTGTGTGACTTAAAAATAATTCATAGAAAAAACCAAGAGTGAATTACAAATTTGGAGAAGATCAGATGTTAAGAGAGAATAGGAAAGGGCAGCAGCGTGGATGGGCAAATTGTAATACCTGCTAGCCTTGTGTGATTGCCCACTTTAGTTTTTAGACGGGGTAGAAGCTGCGAATGTTCAGTTGCACGTTTTGGGAAGTATCGGTAATATCTCAATTTAAAATTGTTTATTATGAGATATACGATACATGGGAGCAACGTAGATTGGCAGTACGCAATATATCAAGATAGGAAGTAAGCTAATTATAAAGATAGGAAGTAATGTTAAAATTGTTTTTAATGAGAGACAGAAGCCAAAAGATGAAAATGAACGAATACCACATTTGCATAAATTACAGTCTGTTGCACAAGAAATTTCTCGTATCTAATGAGCACTGATAAAAGCCGCGAATTTAAAAACGAATTATTTAAGACGAAAAATATTTTGGTCGGTTTTGGTCGGCGACTCCAGGGGACACGTTATTATTTATTTCATTGTCTGTTTAGAGGGCAGGCCGTTTTGTCTCATAGGAACAAAATAGGAAAAGTCTCCGCAATTACCCTGTTTTACGACGACGAGAGTCCGACTTGAGTGACCTGTAAAACGTCCACGTCATAATGACTATACCATTTCGAGTTCCAAATGGCAGAGCGCGCTCAAATTGCGCTAGCGCTTTCTTCGAGTTGTGGCCCCCCAAAACCGCTGGGCGTTTAGTTTGAGGAGAAATAAAATTTCCGAGCGGACAATTTGGGGTTGACCATATATTCCCATCCGACACACTTGTACAAATTCCCTCGATGATGCCTTTTGCTCTCTGATGGACATTATATTATTGGCGGAGTCAACACGGGACAGTGGTTATCGCATTTTCCGCATAATGGTGAAACGCATACGGAGGTCACGTGGGAGCGTTTTATGTTTCTGGCTGGACCCACAGTTGCAATGCGTTTTGTTAAATATACAGGTTTGCTTGCCGAATAAACTTGTATCAAATGTAGCGGTTTTTTGCAAGGAATAGCGCGTACGACAGGCACATACAAAATACAGGCGCATGAAAAATTTACCAGCATTACAAAATTGCAGGAGCAATGGATGAGATATTTTATAAATAAAGTACTGTTTGTGATCAGTTAACGTTAAACGAAAAATTCAGATCGAAGGTCAATATGAATAGACGAATGTTTTTCTTCGCAAAAATGGGTCAATGTGCATTTCAAATTTTACAAGGCGTATTCAGCCATTTATGAAATAGCCAAAAACACGGCAATAACAATTCTGATCATTCAAGCGTTTAAATGGAGGGGCAATGAACATCGTTAACACATTGTTAACGCATTGTTCAAGCATTTAAAAAATTTAAAGCATTGAAATATCTTAATATGAAACATGGCATTGTATTTCCGTAAATGTTTATTAAATCTAGGATTGTTGTGTTTTATTTTTTTAATTATTAATGATTTCCATCGTCATCCCAAATTTGACAGCTTATTTGTAATTTTTTATTGTACTAAAAATAACATAAATCAGAGAGGAAAAGCAAAATATATCAATTTAAAATTGTTTAATAATTTTACCTGCACATGTACATTGTTTCGGGGAATATTTGTGGGTACGTTAGTATATTATTAATTTTTTTTTCTGGTCACTGTTGTGAATATCACAACAGGAGATTTTGTAAGGGACACATTTTCACCAGTATCCCGAAATTGAATAAACTAGCATCTGCCCCGGGAATCGAACCCGGGACCGCCAACACCGCATTCTCAATCAACCCTCGTTATGAATTCGAGGAACTTGAGCTTGTCAATGCTTTTGGCTCTACGTATCGTACTTTAACAACGGACGCGTCCGATAAAATATTCAGCTGAGAGCGAGCAGCTTGTTGATTTTTTCTATCCCCCCAGCCCACCTTTGTCGTCCCCGCCCCCAATAGAGAATAGACGTATACAAATATACAGGATGGGCACAGAAAAAAGGCACCCCAAATGGTTTTAGCACAAATTGAGCAAATGTTTACAGAATGCTTTGAAATTTTGTAAAAACATTCATAAACTAATTACAAACAAATTTATCATTTCATTTTTTTAAAGCGTCCTAATTATAAAAACAAGCAAACGCGGAAACAAACTCTGCTGGGCAAATTTCGCGTCTATTGACGGCTATTGCAGCGATTGCAGTTGGGCAAGTTGGCACGAGTACAATGTTACCGGCGTAATGCAGCGCCCTCTATGAGAAGAAGTATTTTAGTGCCATCTATGCGCGAGAAATTTGAAAATAAGGAGTTGATCAACACCCATGCCAAGTTTTAAGAAAATTGGTTAACGTTTCGCGAAGATCTGTTAAGATGAATTTAGGGTACCTTTTTTGTGCCCATCCTGTAATATGATGATAACGCGAGAGAGAGAGAGGCTCGTCTGAAGAAACACCAGGCAATTCATTTGCAGTTTTGTAGCAGGTGCTGTTGGCATCAGCTGTTGAAACGACCACAAATACGCCGGAATCGATTTTTTTTCCTAATGAAAAGTTGAGCTATTCACATTTTAGCGAGAGCCAGGCGCTCGCCTGCCTTGCTCGCCTCAACGCTTATGGCCGTTCCTATACTTTTCCGAATGGGAGCGCAACGCGTTTAAAAACAATGAAAACGCTGGGTGACGACAAGAAAATAAAACGTCAAGCGAAAATACTGCGGCACCCCTGCTGCTGTTCAGCCGAATGCTCGTATGCAGTCCCTATAGTCTTTTTTTACTCGAGCCGGGCGCAAGTTGTGGCATTACCAGAGAAAAAAACGAGGCATCCGAATATTATTTTATAGCCTGCACTAAAATGAAAATACAGAGAGATAAGAGAGATAAGCATGATTCTCATCGCTATATATTTAAGGAATTTGCATGGACGAAATCAGACTAGAGTAATGGTCTTTTTTAATTAGTTATTATCTTAAAGTTGGTGCCGATATTTGGTTTGCAATGAAACGTGTCAAACCGGTGGTAGCGCCGCCTGGCGATGATAAATCTCGAAAGTTTACTTACTCGTTGAACATTGAAAAGACCTCTGACAGGGCTGATGAATGGAACACAAAATGGTCTTCCCCCTGGCAGCCAAATTTTCGAGCACGTCATCTTCCATTGCCCCAAATTCGTAAGAGTCAGTATTGAGTTCACCAGAAGCGGCTCGTATCATATTCAAATCGCAGGCATAGTGTAAACACAGGTACATTTGAACACATTGTATGCCTTGGTTTAGTTGATTCAAACGTATTGAATTCAAACTCGCTAAGCTATCAATAGATGGTGCTCCATAAAACGTCTAGAAGATAATATTAGTAGTAGACTGTCTTAGATAATACATGTAAGAATTTGTTGGCTAAAAATCTGCTTATGCTGGGAACATTTGTTAGTTTACAAACTTATCCTAACATTTTACGGAGCCAGTTTATTACATAATCTACAATCGCACAATTTAACCATATCTTAATATTAAAATATGGTTGATTTGGTTCTGCTAAAGTAATCTGCAAACCATCGGATTTCGTGTCGAACGAGTGCTGTCACAATTTGCGTTTTTCTCTTCTACACGTGCAGCGACAAAATTCGTTGCACAGAGATTCGTTTATGCACTTATAGAAAACTAATTTAGGTTTCGGGGGGCGACAAAAAGTGGTCGCCCATACATTAAAAATTGCGGGAAAACACAACTCCCCACGACGACAACAAAAAAGAACATTCCAACAAATGAGAGATGCACATTTAAATGAGTCCCCCACAACAAGTGCGTTATTCTAGCGTTGCGAGTCGAGACTCAGCACTAATCGCCGTGTGTTAAAAAAACCATACATCAACAGAAAATTTGCATAAATGTGTACATGAAGGTTTCGAGACTACGGTCTCAGCTTCTACGTGTATGAGGTGAATGTAGATACAGAGTAATATGGAGTGAATAAGTTAGTTCTTGCGAGATATATTTTTTCCTGAAAGCAATATTAAAAATGAAACGAAAAAAGTGAAAACAATTACGAAATTCACAACATTTTCTCTCGAAATGCTGATAATGCAACCAGCGGAATATGTTGATACAGTATGTTTGTAAATGAAATCGCTTAATCGAAAATTCTGCGTAAATAGTTTCAATAAGATTTTCAGTAAATTCGATGCACCCAAACAAAGAAAAATATTTTTTCTAATTAATTGACGCAAACCAATGTTTAATTAAATGCACTCAGGAGATTATACAGTAAGGTATACAAAAATATACATGCAATATAAATTTAATGTGCAGGGACAATAGTAGTATAGTAGTATAGTAATAATAGTTGTATGTTATAAAATAAGTTCACTGTTTTACAGGAAAACTCAGAAAAAATGAAAATATATTTATTTGATTTTCTTGCATTTCATTTTTTTTTTAATTCTTCATAGTTTGTTTACATGTGATAATTATTTATTATTAATTATTATTAAAAAACAATTGAATGATATTTTATTAATTATTATTAAAAAACAATTGAATGATATTTTATTAATTTATTAAGTCTTCATTCCATTTACATTGAAACGATTATTCACACATACTGCTCATATTTACTTGTATAAACATATTTCAAAACATGAGAGCGTATATCGACTATTTCATTTGAAATGTAGTGTACGCTATAACAACATACCATTAGCTAACCGTAACAACATCGCTTTTTTCTTCACGAATGCTTGGCACCCTCATTTCATCAGTGCACTTGTGCACACCCACCACGCTTCTCATCCAATATGCCCATCACGTGCACCACCAAATTTTGTTCTTATCTCAACCTCGATCTCACTCGCTGTCTCCTCAAAGGCTTTCAGCCGGCTTAGCAACTGCACACAAAAGGAAACATTCTTGCTCATTTTAGCAATCACAGAAACGACAAACGCCAGTGAGAACATCAGAGAAAAAAAAATATCTACTGTATCTTATGACGGTATAAGCTGTAAAATCCACGAATCGTACACTGTACTAGAGTTACCAAGCATGAGTGTGACTTTTGTTTGAAATCGATGTGTATAAAAACGTGGAAGGTCGTTCATCGCCTGGTATTACGAGATAAGAATTGACCAATGGTGCGAGACAGCGTGTTTCGTCACGAGAAAAAGAAAATGAAATGTTGTAAACATCTGTGAACACACATCTGTAAACACAAAGAAAATAACAAATTTAAAAATAATTAGGCACATTTTTTCATTAGCATATGGAACTTGATTCGATCAGAATGTATTTCCATAACTAAAGCATGTTAGGCTTTCAGAATCCAATTTCAAATATTTCAATTTTAAGGAACTACAAGTAAGAGTCCAATTTTATTCCACGCAAATTTCCTTTTCTCAGAAGCTATTGAACAGCTCAAATACCAGGCTACCATGTAAAGATCGTTTGCATTTGGATGACGTTACAAAAACAGAGCGCTTCATTTAAATGCATGGAAAGCGTCCAATTCCAAAATTTAAATAGTATCCAGTATAATTGCTTCAGTTTCCGTAGACGCGCGCTCGCGTTCAGAATTCCATTCCGTTGTCGAAGAGTGCAGCCGCATGTAGCCGACAATACGAAACAGGCAGGACGATCGTGCGCGCCCAATTTGCATCGAAATTGGCAAGTGGTTATATTCTCCAGTGATTTGCATACACAAGCGAACTGTATAAACTGGGGGCGATACATTTAAAGCAGACTCTAATGGCGGCAATGCAACGCGCACGACTAAACCATGAATACGTTGCTGGCGTTACATTTGAAAGAAAAAAAAAACACCAACTGGGAAAATTGTTCACCTAGTGTCCAATAAGGTAAAGTGAACAAAATTATTATAGCTATGTGTAACATATTGATTTATTAAAGATATATTTGAGCAACTATCGTTTAATAAATCGCGCGAACAAACAAATACATCAGTAATAATAAACAGAAACTTGGTTTAAAGGCAAATTATTGCAATATATAACGAGAAGGACAACGTCCGGTACAGCGCCAAAACTCTGTTCATCTCTTTTCCGGCGCTGTACCGGACCCTGTCCTTCTCGTCTTGTTTCGTAGACGTCCTAACTCAACTATTAATTTAGTAAAATAAAATTCGATATTAAGACACTTTTAATCCGTCGGTAACAGAAAATTAGTTAACGTCAAATTGTCTTTGTAAATTAATCATTCTGCGCAATTGTATTTAATCTCGAAAATGGTTGACCAATTTCTAAATGTGTTTAAAACCTTAAAATAGGGATGCCGCTTCTTGCAGTGTGGCCGGGCTACGCGAAGAGAAGGGGAGAGAAGATGGGACGAAGATATTGCGTGTGGGCGGCCGTATCCTATTGCTTTGGCTCGTGCGTTCCCATTGTTCTCCCTGATGCCCCCATGCGGCGAAAATGTATCAGTAAATCTCGATCCACGGTGCGAAAGAGCGCTCGAGAGATATAGGCGGGGATGACAAGCGGCAATCGCGGCATGGGCGATATTTCCTGCCATCTATGCCGATGCCCGCTGTTTTGAGTGCGATATATAACCCATTGTCGTTTCTGTATATGGGCTGCTTTACACCGTGAGTCATAAGTAGGCGAACCCCTCCCGTCGTTGCTTCATAAGTCAGCTAAAAATTACCGGATTGATATGAAATTTGACACAAATATGGAGTATATATATATATATACACAAATATATGCGAACCTTCGAGCTATTTTGAGCAGTCTTTTTATCAATCTAACTTTTATTTTGTCGCAGATATTTGATCGGAATTTTGTCCTCAGTGAACACCATTGTTAACAGCAGACGATGCAGTGCGCGCCAGTGGCTCTAACGTACCGCCAACTCTAAAATGCAAATGTCGTAGCGAGGATTTTGAGTTTAAAAAACTTGAAAAAGTCATTCATACCGTAATATATTTTGTGCCATATTTCAGAACAATCCGGTTACTTTTAGCTGAGTTATGGAGCTACGGCGTGAGGGCCTGAGGGGTTCACATACTTATGACTCACGGGGTATATGTTCCCTATGTCCTCTGTAGACAAGATTTCGGTCGTGTAGTCTGTTAAAAAAAGTTTTTTTTTTTTAAATTCACCGTAGCGCCTAGTGCACTACAGGAATACTGCACCCTCGTGTCTCTTTGGAGATATGT
>JAUJYS010002075.1:0-15617 GCA_033995665.1 Melogona broelemanni
GAAATTCCCCTTGCTGAGTGAATATCAATGCGGGATATTCTGTACCCTTCTTGTTGCTTAGGCAATATGGGAAGGGCACATTTTCACCAGTGTGCAGGGAATTTAACCCAGGACCACCCGCTCAACAGTCTGTTGCCATACCCACTGAGTTAGACGGATCGTATTTCCTGAACTTTGAATTCTGTAGTCTGGCCACACTGCATTCCCAGTTTCGAAACTTCTTCTTCCAGTAGCTGCTTGTCTGCCGTTTTGCTTCCACAATAATAGATACACCCGATGCTACCGGGAAAGTTGCGTGTGTGCTCGGGTGCACCGCGTCCCTGATCTGCCTACCATTATCTCCTAACGGTTTTACTACGAACGTCGCCCATCGCTGCAAACTATCCACCCACGCATCCCGGCTAACTTTTGTTTTTTTTTGTTTTTTTTGCTCCATTCCATATTTGACAGCGCGCGCGCGCGCGAGCGCCTATGGTTTATACATCTTTATCGGTTATAAAAGTGTAGTACCGGATCTCACGCACGAGGAAAGTCACTCGAGGGTTTTGATAAAAATGGATTTACGCGAGTCGTGCTGCTTTTTTCGCAGCGCGCCCCGGCTCGCGTTTGTTTCAACCTTAAGCGTACGCGGAGCATTGATAGTGAACACTGACAAACACAAAAATGCATCGGAGCGCTATTTCTATTTCGTGGCGCTTTACTATGGACTCTGTGCTGGATAGTTGTTGGTGCCCTGCTGTGGCGTACCGTAGCCCCGCCCTGCGGTTGGTTCGTTGCAGTTTACGATGATCCGTTAAGCGTTCCCCACTCTTCCAGCGGTAAATTGTGAGATAAGACTTAGCCCAGTCGATACTGCTTGTAAGACCTAAGGGTTGGCCTGCCGTAAACATGCTTCGACATGGGAACTTTAAAAAAATTGATCGCGCAGACTGTAGTTTAGTGGATTCAGAGGGTACTGATGAGAACCATTGGTAAAGCAACACGATAGTTACTTGAATTGAAAAGTTAAAAAAATGGGATAAAATTTTTTTAATGAGATTGGGCAGACAACTAGAACCTGCTGTCGACAAACTAAATGGCGATATGCGTGCCACCTAGTCAGAAGGCGCATAGGCCGTACGACTTGTGCTGAATATTTACGATATCGCTTTGAGAGCACCTATACGTATTTACACGTACGGCAAATTCGTAAAAAGGGAATACGATCCACAAACCTGGTTATTTTGGTAGAAAAATAAATTCCAGAGTTATTTGAAAGTGTAAACATAAATTTTTTTTCTGTGGAAGTTTACTTGCATATTACAAAGCCAGACATGAATTTAATTTTTTTTTCCAGGAACCAGAAAATAGGTCAATGTTTTTTGCCTGTTTGCGCATCAAAAGGATCTTATTCTTTTGATGCCGACGGTGTCGCTTTCGATTGATATTTGGGTGTCCCGGATGGAAGGGTGACATTTTGGAGAGCTCGGCTTCACCTAGGATAAGTG
Source organism: Melogona broelemanni (assembly GCA_033995665.1). NCBI lineage: Eukaryota > Metazoa > Arthropoda > Diplopoda > Chordeumatida > Chordeumatidae > Melogona > Melogona broelemanni. Next base: position 1,488 of record JAUJYS010002075.1, read on the forward strand.
GGAGGAAATTGAACAAAAATTGGGAAGAATAAACCTTCGGCCCAGCAACTGCTCGGGAAAATATGACATGATGACGCAGTATGGCTTTCAGTTTAAAAAGCGTTATTGCTCCCTTATTATCAGTCACGATACTATCGATAGTATAACCATCGCCTATCTCATCACTATGTTCACCAGAAGCGAGTGAAATGAAAAAACGTTACTTTCACTCGAAGCGAGGCGAATGTGACCGGACGACAAAATTTAGCCCTCCTTTTAGATTTATATTTAGATGAGGTAATTGCCGCGCCGTAGCATTCTGGCAATATGTTTGAAGGTTGCTTATTGGTTGTGTTCACAGGTGGGCCGGGTGCGGCCTGCCCGTTGTCGAGACTTGAAAATTGGAAGGTTGGGGGCTCCAGCTACTGCTTCAGTGAGGTCATTCCAGTCGACCACGCTCCGAGGGAAACGTACAATTATACGTAAATCGCCAGAATGATCTGAGCGGCGATCACATTAATCTAAATAATCACATAGTGTAATCCTGAAAATAACAGATCTGTATCGAAGGTACTAACGTCACACCCACCACTTTTCTACCCCATATCCTTCTTTTCCTTTCTCTCACGTAACCTAAGCCGTCTAAATGCTCAAGTGCGGTAACAATTCTATCTAAATCTGAATAAAAATCCCCCAAAAACGTGCATCAAGTCAAACACATCGATATCCACACCAACACAACCCAGCGAACTTACCATTTCGAGCCACGAAACTAGCTGTCTTGTCGACAATATCTACGGATCAACATTCAGGAACACAACGTCTGCACAAACGATCCTAAATAAACAGTTGTCATTTAGCAATAAAGCATACCTTGTGCCCACATAAAAATAAACAATAATTTATCAAACTTGTTCAGAACCAGTCTTATGGTAAGGCCTAAAGTAGGCCTAACCGACCAAAAGAATAAGGATACTCCTGACTTCGGGAGGCGGTATAATTATCCCAATCCCGGATTTGCTGGTAGGTGTGGTGTCCTTCGGATCGCTCTTCTCTTTCTCCTCCATAACAGTATCATTTTCATTGTTATTATCTTCGATTACCTCGGCTGGCATTTTTGAAAGTGAGAAAACTACAGCCGGCAACAACAAACGAAACGCAAAATGAACGTTCAATGGGCGATAGCTGATTAGCTATCGCAATAAAAAAACGATACTTTTATACAATCGTCCCTCTTCGTGATCGCCATCAGTGAAGTCGCCATGTGTGAAAAAAAATTGTATTTTATAACGCGATAAACTTTTTAAAGTTTTCACTGAACGTTCCGCAAATACAGTATTTATCGCCTTTGTAAAGTAGTCGAGAGAAATGGGTCCACCGAAGAAAAAGGTGAGTGTGTGCACGATGGGCGTCAAATCATCACCGCACCAAAGCAGAATTCGTCTAGGTTAGGCCTAATAGCCACTAGCCTAGTACAAATACACAAATACTAATACAAATACACAAATACTTAGCACAAATACTAACTTGTGTTCCTAGTAAAACGCAAATATTTATACTAAACCAACCAATAATTCGATGTTCGAAGTAATATGTACGGTCTAAGGTAATCAATGGACGCTATATTACTTATTACGGCCTAGGCCGACAATGTGCAACAAGGTTACGCGATTAACTAAAAGCCACGTGTTTCCTGGGTTGCATCCCCCATGCATTACATTTTGACAAGTCTTGACGTCCTTTTTGACTAATCACGCATGACATTTAGACTAAATATACTTTAAGCAGGGAACAAGCGCATACTCCAATGAACATAAATAATAATAACGGCGCGGCAAAAACCAAATCTAAACATAAAACCCTTGTTTTTCATTTGATTTTCAGGGGACCAGTGGCGCAGCCACCAACTATGTGTCAAGGAAGAAGGCTATGTCCAGGCTGCAGCTCAGCTTGAAAGACTTCAGGTACCGTTTGTTGGAAATTGACGATGATATATATTGTGTATGAGTCCATGGGGATTTTTCTGTTCGGGTCGTAATAAATTCAGCACAAAATCTTGAGGGAAGGCGTTCCATTCAAGGAGTTCATTTCAATGACCAGATTTTATTTTTCGTTCACAGGCGGATATGTATATTGAAGGGGATTTATCCTCACCAACCCAACAATATGAGGAAAGTGAACAAGGGCAGCTCGGCCGTGAAAACCTACTACTACATGAAGGACATCCAGTTTCTGATGCACGAGCCGCTCATCAGAAAGTTTCGTGAAATGAAGGTACCTGACTCGAATCCCGCCACCACTGACTGACTTGTTACCGTTGTTCTTTTCGAAGCGTTGTGGCCTTTTTATTGAAAACATTCTTATGTGCGCCTGGCTTTTTTTTTTTGCTTCTGCGACAGGTGTTCATGAAACATGTCACGAAATTAAGGCACAAAAGCGATACTGATGCTGTTAAACGACTGTTGGATAAACGACCCGTCTATTCTCTCGATCATCTTGTGAAAGAGCGGTAAGTTGATTTGAAGAGTTCATTTATTTTTTGGTAAATGCTTCAATGTTTTGTAAAATGTATCGGTGTGTTGGTGTCGAAATTGTGGATGACCTAATAAAAAGCGTTAAGATTTTTATTTCATGCTGGACGACTGAATTGCTAATATGAAATTTTGTTGATACAATCTAAATAGTATAATGTCATAAAAAAGCACACCCCTAACAATTCCCTTCAATTACCTAACATTGTTTTTTTTTTTTTTTTAGCTACCCATCCTTCCTCGACGCCATCCGAGACTTGGACGATACCCTGTGCATGTGCTTTCTGTACGCCTCGTTTCCCAAGACCAAGAACACGCAGCCCGGCGTGGTCCACCTGTGTCGACTATTGATCGTGGAGTTTATGCAGTACGTCATCGAATCCAAGGCGTTGCGCAAGGTGTTCATCTCCATCAAGGGATTTTACTTCCAGGCGGAAATATTGGGACAGACGGTTACATGGATTGTGCCACATCAGCTCGGATACAAGGTAAATAGTCTTGGCTAAGCCGTGAATACATTCACATTCGTTTTGTTTTAATTAAAGTGTGTGGTTTTTTTTTCTGAAAGGATTTATTGGAGAAACTTATTTCTCATTTATTGTTCTTTTTTGACAGAATTCAGCTGATGTTGACTTCCGTATAATGACGACATTCACCGAGTTCTACACGACCATGCTGGGTTTCGTCAACTACAAACTGTATAGCATGATCAACCTGCATTATCCGCCCAAGGTACGCAGCCAAAACTTTTGTGCTTTCAGATCGTTAATAATACTGCCTTGTTATTCATTCATCGCTTATTTGGTTTAACGATGTTATACTAATTTCAGGTGAGCGATGCGCAGTTGCACAATGTTAACGACGAAGAATCATATGCCGGCCACTCCGAGCTCGTAACTGAGGTACAGCACGACTTTACCTTTCTTGAGTGTCTAGGTTTCTGATAAGTTTGTTGAATTCCTATTCCATGCTGTCGATCGGTATTTCCGTGATAAATGGAAAAAAAAATATAATTTTTCTTGGTGTTGTTTCAGAGGGTTGCCGCTTTGAACCAGTCCTTAAACAGAATTATTCTGCCGACCGATGAAGAAAACGAGGCCGACGAGTTGCCCGTGGTAAGCCTTCGTATTAACTCATTCAGAGTAGAAAGACGACACGCTGCTGCTAAATCCAGGCCCAGGACTGACTTAACTAACCAAACCAATAGAGTAGGAATATCAACTTTTAAAAAAAGTTAAAGGAAAATTGTTAATCTGTAATCCTCAAATGATGGTTTCACAGCTAGATGACCCCGAGAAATTGCAAACGATGAGAGAGGCGAGCCAGCAGACTGACAAGCTGAAGAAGTTGTTCGGCGGACTCAAGTTTTTCCTCGGCCGAGAGGTTCCTCGGGAGCAGTTTGTCTTTGTCATCAGGTAGGTTCAGTTCAGTTTCCAAAAGAAAATGCACTCCGCTGAGGCATTTTTCGTATTGTTTTATTCCTATTACAGTTATTTCACTTGGAAAGACCTTGACACTACATACCTGTTCGCCTAAGATTTTTGCAAAAAGTATAAATGTGCATCTTATCTGTAAACTTGGAGTTGGCACTTACACATCGTACTTTCGCGTTTTTAGAGCTTTTGGAGGCGATGTATCCTGGGACAAAAGCAGCCACATTGGCGCCACTTATTCCGAGGACAGCGCCGCTATCACCCATCAAATCGTTGATCGCCCGACAGTGGTGAAAACCTTCACGTCAAGGTATGTCAATAACCTGATTTTTATCATACATATTACTTGTTGAATGACTCATTTTTTTAATGTGTAGTTAATCAATTTTGATTTAGTGTTAGGTAGAATTTATAAAAGTTTATGCGATCTGTCGCCGTGCGCAGTCATTTGCATTAATGTTGAATCCGACCTGTTTGGCAGATACTACGTGCAACCTCAGTGGGTGTTCGACTGCGTCAACAACTGCCGCCTGCTGCCCGTGGAGGACTACTTCCCCGGTTGCGATTTGCCGGCCCATCTGTCGCCGTTCGTCGTCGAGGAGGAAGGCGACTACGTGCCGCCAGAACGCGAGGCCCTTCTCTACGGTGCTCAGCAGGAGTTAGCCGATCATGGTAACCATTTATCTTCCACATCAAATCCTATTCAAAATCTAAACTTGTTTTAATTATTAATTGTGCGCTTAGTTTGAGTTTTTTGACGTTTCACACTTTAACTACTCTGCCATCGATATAGTCACTGGGCATAGTGTTCCAATTTCGATATAGTGACCGCTAATTAAAAGTTTACGGGTTACTAATATTTACTGTACTTGTTGGAACCGGTTAAATTAGCCTAAAGAATAGTCGTTTCACTTCAATGATAAGATAGTCGAAAAATGTGCGTTTAGGAATCTGGTTGAGGTGGATTCAATGAAGTATTGGTGAAAATAATCTCTTGGAGTTTCACTGCAATGTAATGATTGAAAACAGTGACCTGATGCTAGATTTTCGCGCTTTGCTATATCTAGCAGCAGATTGCATTATATGGCCTTGTATTTATTAAAAGAGCGGAAAGATCTGCGACCATGATACTAACAGTTGGTACGATTCGTTTCATTGTAGATCTGGCTCGTCGACCGGACGGGGAAGAGGAGGAGAACAGCGAAGATTCGGATGCCGACGAGGATGACGAAACCGCTCCGGCCGCTGGCAAGACCAAGAGGCCGAGCAAGAGGAGGAAACTGGTATGTGCTTTTCCTGTTTCCGTTGAACATATTAATATTGAATTGAATGATGTTACCATTTTTGTATTCATTGTCTTGCGTTTTTTTTTATTTTTAATTTTCGTTATTGTTTTGATCAGGTTCCGAAACATGAGGTGAAGACCGGCAAGATTGTTGCCGAAGATCCCAAGAAAAAACTGACAGAGGAAGCCGAGGAGAAGAAACTGGCGGTGATGATGATTCCCAAGAAGAAGCGTCGTCTCTATGACAAGATGGTGTACAGTAAGAAGAGGAAGTTGCGACAGGTATTTAATTTTTTTCTATCTCTATTTTATAGGTCGATTTTGTAGGTCCTTCGTTAGAATTTTGTCTTGATGTGTATTCCTTTTTCTTTTCAGGCCAACCAATTGAAAGAAAAGCGTGTTAGATTTGAAGATCAACAGAAGAACAAGAAAATTAAAATTTAATTGTTTGTTGAAATGTCAGGAGATTTTGTTTTATTAAAGAATGAAATTTATCATTCATGTGCATTGCCTTTATTGCCAAAAAAAATTACGATTTTTTTAGAAATATAAAACGACGCTTGGTTATGTTTTTTTCTCCTGAAGTACCGGTAATTATTCATGGATGTGCATGTCAAGGAGGGTTGTATCAGTATATTAAAAAATTTATTCCCATCATTTTTTGGACATTAAATCCAAAGCTCTGATAAACATCAATATTTATTGTTTGTGTGAATCACTATATTTTTTTAGTGGGAAAATTTCACACAATACAAAAGATCCTAATGGATACATTTTCAGCAGGATCGAATAAACGAGCCTACGCCGGGAATGGAACCAGGAACCGCTCGCACCGCAGTCAAACATTAAAATTATGAACATTCGAAATGCATTTCAAAATTTTAATTGCACACTTGTATCAACTCTACGATATTTAAATAAATTTATTTATTAAGTTTATTTTTTTGAATCTGCGAAAATTTATCATTTGAAATTTAAAATATATCTTGAGATTCGCCGTTTTGATGGAGAGGCCCTGACCCCTGTGCAGTCACGCGCTACTATCGGGCCATGGATCAGGGAGCGGGAATTAGGAGGACGGCACTTTCCCCGTCCCCTTCCTTCACTCTCGTCCTGGATCTCGAACTAAGAAAAAAATAAACCTTCCTACTTTCCAATAAATTAAATAATGTTTTTCAAAAGTTTGGACCTATAAATAGTGACTGACTGCCTTCATTCTTGTCAACTAAAATAATCACACTTCAGTACAAGTTGTCATTTTTCATTATTTTTAACTTTAATACTGTTAGCGATTTGTTTTATCACACTTTTACTGAAACAAACATCAATTAACAAACGTTGAAATACAGCCTTATCATGGGCAAAACAAGTACATCAAAATTTAAATATATCAAGCATAAGCATACTCATAGTGTGTACACGCATCATACATACAGAAGTTCACTTATATATTAGCAGAAAAATATAGATTTGTCATTTTATTATTTTAGTGCACGCCTTGCAATATCACAATATTAACAAATCGTGGATCTAAATTTCCCCAATCACTATCGATGTACGAAATTTGGCACAGAAACACTGAACATCGTTGATATATAGAATGAACAGTATTGGTTTTCTTGAATATTTCTCAATCAAAAAAATTAAGAAAGTTCAATTCCAGCGTAACCGGTTCACGAATCATAGATTGATACGTTCACCACGAACCAATCTACCTTTCGCCATCCATATTTCCTGTGGATAAATAAATATTAATTTAATTATAGTTCTAGTATTTCATTGCAAAATCAAAATACTTCGAAACACTATCTTTTTTAAATAACGTGTCACGCCATTCCTCAGATGACATTAATTAATCATCACCGAAAAATGGTAAATTTCAATAAACTTACAGATATATCTTCGATTACAAGATCCTTTGTTTTGATGATAGCCTTAATTTCATCTGCAAGTAGCTCTTGGCTGGTGTTTTTGATATCCATGTAATAACAATCAGAAGCGGCATAGTGACAGGAGATCGCCTTGAAAAAATAAAACCACCAAAAACATTAAGCCATATAAATGGCAAATCTGAAAACGCTGGCATATCAATTTGGAAACATAATTCCAAATACTAAATCGCAAAAATAAGCACAAAAAACCATAACAATATCTTTGATCTATTATGACTGTTGGTCCTCACATTAAATATAAAATTATAGTGGCCTTGTCGAGTTATTAACTACAAAATTAATGGAAATAAAAAATTTCACAATAGACGAGCATGCGGGTTTCAAGAATGCTATACGCGTAAAACATACAGTGTACACACACAACATACCTTACGATACCCTTGCGTTCGGTTGGTGCCAGAGCCGTGAATCAGAAGGGGATGGAAAAAGACAGTATCTCCCTTCTCCATTTCCAAGAAAACACGGGCGTTCATGTCACTCTCGGACATGCCCATGATTCCGTGGTACATCTTGTTAACTCCGCCCTGCAATAATACATTTTTCATTGACACCGTTAGAGCCAAGGGCACATTTTCACTAGTCCCCCGGGATTGAATACACGAGAGCCCGCACGGGAAATGAAAACCGGGACCGTCGCAAGATTTAAATAAGGGAATGTATTTTACAATTTTTGAAATAGCGCGTCATGAAGGCAAATTAGAACTAGCAAGAAAAACATATTTATTTTATGTTTGGTGTTTCAGTGCAGAATTCGCACGTACCTCCCAATTCGGATAGCCGTGCTCCAGCAGAGTACCCTTGTGCGAGCCTGGGATCGCCACCAAACACCCGTTGTCGCGGTTAACCCTCTCCATGGCCGTCCAAGAACAGACGATGCGGTCCGCCGGCCGGAAGGAAAAATAGTGCAAGTCTTGGTGTAGAGGATGCCTCGAAGTCAAGGTGCCTGCAAATCAAAGTTATAACGTAAATATAAGGATCTAAGAATTAACTATTTTCTTTATTAAACCAAAGGTGGTCTCATTTCAAATTTCTAAATAAAAACCTATTTGGAATCGCATCTACCAACTTAAAGAATCATTCAAGAATAAATTAAAAGCACGTAAACGAAACAAAATATGATTCAACATTCGACTATTATCAATGCTGTAGTACATGCATATGAAAGGCAATCATATTACCTGGATCAGGGGGCTTGCTGATCAGCATGGTATGCATGGCCATAATGTTGGGGCCGGTGAAGCACTGGACGTAATCCAGAATCTATATTTGGTACAAGAATAAAAAGATTTCAATATTTCCAACAATTCTGCTGGAGACAAAGGCTGTATACACCCAAAAAAAAACATAAAACTGACTGATGCGCAACCAAACTAACCTCGGGCAAGTGGCAATATTTATTGAGCACCTCGTCGAACACGAAATCTTGAATCTTGTTGACAGCCTTTTCGCCGGTTACTCCCATCTTCATGAGCGTGACGTCCTTCATGATGGTAACACCCGGCGATCTCGAGGCGCCCGAACATAAGGCCAGGAAGCGATCCCTGTCAGACATGAACAAAAATGTTTACCGAAAATAAAGCGATAAAATGACTTATCCATGCAAATTAATAAATAAATAAAATTGTGTCGCATCATACCTATACACATCCAAGTATTTATCCTGAACCAGCTTCTTGACAACCAAGAAACCATTCTCCTCGTAGAATTGCCTCTGCTCCAAGCTTAGGGTGGGATTGTCTCTGGTGAATTGAAAGCTGGTTTGACCGAGGGTTCGGTTAGGATGATTCAAATTAGAGGCTGCCGACACATTGCTGGGTACGAGAGTCTGAGTGAAAAGAAAAATAATCAAGGAATCTCAACAAGAGATATTTTTCATTAATTTCAAATACAATTGCGCTTATGGGCAACAAGAAAAAACGGAAAGAATGCGTGAAGCTGAGCAAAATACATAAATTGTATTCTCGTAGATGCTTCATACAATTCGCAATATACGCACATTAATGAATTTGATCATTTTAATGAGTAAAAATAATGCCGCAGACACGTAATAGAAATGTTAAGCTGGTTTTTCAGTTTAATAGGAGTATTTCATTAACAATTTTAATTTAATTACATTTACAACTAATTATTTTTCCAGTCAGCTTGGCTTTTATAGATCACATAAAGAAAACTTCTAGTTTATGGTTTCTAAACCTCCGCCATTTCAGAAATACGAATTCACAAACATATCGAGAGAAAAAAAAGGATACTGGCAATCTCGTCGAACTTCCAAGCAGATGCCGTCTGAACACATCTAGACGTTGAGTCCCGTTTCGGTCCATTTTTTCGACCAAACAAATATTCGCTGCAAAAAATAAAACGCATAAGCCAAAAAGAAAGGTACACGTAACACTGTCGCACTTGCAAATCTGGAAAAGATATATATATATATATATCAAACCCACTTGCTCAATCACACCATTCGGTCACAAGTTCGCAGTTTGCTTATCTGTTCATTAAATACACTGACCATGCGTTGGTAACATTGACGATAGCTTTTAATAATAATCTAAATATGTGCCTTGCTATCTTGATAAGGAGCAGTTCAATCAGTCAATCGCTGACAGGGTAATTCAATGTCAACGAGTTACGTACCTGTACGTAAAAGTCGTAAAACACTGATTTAAGCATTTTACTAATTTTAAATAATGCTACTACCAATGTTAACATTTCTTTCTGACGCATAACTATAGGTTCAAAAGGACGGGTCAAAATTAACAATTAAAATATTTACCCGCAAGCATCCCGAAGGACCTACGGCGGGGGTATAAAGATCAGTTATGGAGAGCAATTTCTACCCCAATATTGACAGTCGGTCTGGGGTTATCTAATATTATTTGGACCAGATTAGTTGCACCAGTTATCTTAATCACATATGTACGCTATTATTCATGGCAATTTAAGGGTAATTTCATACGCTGCAAAACTGTATGGATGGGCCTCTGATGACCATCAAAGATTATATATTCAAAACCAATTCAGGGTAAAATTAATCACTGAGACGCTGAGAGGCAAATATTGACTGTTTCTTCGTATATATTTTTTACTGAGTCTAGCCATCTCACCGTCGTGTTATCCCTGGTTACGCCACGAGTTCAACATAATTATTGTTAATTGGTCATGCATATCTTTAATTATGTTTTGATATATGTTGATGTCAAGGGACATATCCGTGATCAACTATATCTCTTATTTATTAATGCACTTGGTGCACGGTATTCCCCCATTTTATACGGCCATCTACGTCTCCGAGCAAAATGTCCTTTCTTAAACTACGGTGTGTCCGCACGACATAGAAAAAGCTGGCCTGCCGTTTCAAGAAATGAGTTACTATGAATTTGAAAAGAGAAAGCTCGCCGTGGATAATTTCGCCCAAGTCAATCAAGACTCCGGCGAATCAGGCTAAAGTATGAATGCGGACTATCTTCTGGAAAACACATGTGTTTCGAATGATGTACTCTAGTGACCTTGGCCTAATTACAGTATAAGCTGCGCAACACAACAACTGTAAAACAAGTGCAATTTGAATGAAAAACCTATTAATATTTCAACACTTCGTCCAGACTTCAGAAACAAAACGATATAAAACTATTCGACTAAAGATCGTAGAGTGAAAAACCAAAAATAAATACCTAATTCCTCAATATTTCACATAAAAAAAATGAAAATGACGGCATTCGACTTTCGGGCTTTTCGGCGGTCGAAAGCGGTTTTCGACTATCGATAGTCGAAGTGCTTTCGATAACTGCAAATTGTGACGTCAGCCGGAGTCCCAATGTCCTGAAAAATGAATGGCAGTCGCACGCCTGTAGACTTTGACCACTCTTTTTTTTTTTTTTTATCCAGAATCATTTGATTTGATATGATTCCTCCGAGATTCTGTCAGTTGCGACCCGCTTATCCCAGTCGGTATTTGCAACCAACTGCAGTACGCGCGATTCCAGGTTCGATTCCTGACGCGGGCTCTACGAGCATATTTAAATTCGAGGTGTCCAAAAATCGGAAAATACTTACATAAAATTATTAGAAAATTGTAAACTTTGTAGCAAATTAATTTTTATTGTCAAACATTGTCAATTTCATTCACAACGTTCAACGTTCCCATCAACAAAATGCAGCATGGAAATGTTGAAAAAAACAACATCAGGTGCAACCCATCTTTTAAAATTTAATCTAATACTATATGACTGAAAGTGGTGTCTGTCCGTCCGTCTGTTTGTGTGAAGCCAGCACGTGACCTAAACTGAATTTATACAAAACACGTGCAGTGCAATAAAGAGATGTAGGCATAGAAACTAAACTCTACTAATTGCCAAAGAAATATGTTGACATGTAATTTGTGTTGCACTGCGCGTGTTTTGGATAAGTTCAGTTTAGGCCACGTGCAAACAGTTTAAATTAAAATAAAAAAAAATGTCTGCCCGTTTGTAACAGCATCCACAAATTAAACTAAGTTATTTAAAAAAAAAAAACACTTAAATTTGTCTGCAAACATATTAACGTGTGTCAAAAATAATTCAACAAAAGACATAAGGTACGCATGGCGCAATACACAACCGGGCGAAACCGGGATTAAAGCTAGTATACTGTATATTATAAACATGTTGCCGTGATAAGGGAAAAAACAGGCTAAGCCTATTTCAGAATGTAATCATCACTTGGAGTGACAACCATATAAAATGGCGGCCACAGCAGTTACGGCCAATCACAAAATTGTGTTTCTACAAAAATTACAGGTTTACTGGTATCGTTTTGTGCGTGTTCCGTGATCGCTTAACCCGAATTCATCGAAATTGTTTCCCAATAAATACATTTAAAAAAATTGTACAGGTGTAATGTTCAGTGGCGTCACGTACAATGTAGAAACACTGCTCGACCTATATTTACAGATCATTAAAATTGTGAAGTTCGTATCAGCGTGACGTGACCCTTTCATAATGGTGAAAATGGATATTTATGTCGGGCAATTACCAAGTTCCACTTCAATGAATTCCCTCTGTAAACAAACAGAAAACAAATGATCCGACACAAATACTTTGCTTTATATCCTCCGGAGAGACTCATATGAGCCTAGATGACCCGCGCAAGAATCAGCGTGACAATATCAATTTTTACTTTTTTTCTTCTTAAAAATGTGAAGTTGCGATTCGATAATAATCCGGTTAAAATTGCAATTCCAAAGGCCAGTTAAGAACAAAGAGTGCATACCCTAATTTAACAGGCTCTACATTTGAGACTACCATGCAGTGAGCAGTTATGGGCAGGAACCGTACCTTTTCTTACATTTTCTGAGGAACGCTGGAACTTCCACGTTCCGTTATTTTAGGAACGTCCAAAAATGTAGGACGTTCCATTAGATACAAATTAAAATGGCCGCACACTCGATGAACTGCGAGATATCATATGTTTATGACTGGAATAGCTTAAACTTTTTTGAAATTCACAAAAAATTTGTCTGGGAATATGATGACAAGTTATTTGTCATCGAACTAGTTCCAAAATTGCGTTAAAAAATATGACTGAGGCACCAAACTCAAATTTCGTTTGTTTATTTTTATTATTTCTGTAATAGGAAGCTCAGTATTTGTCGGCCCCCAGTGGCTCAGTGGATATGGTCACAGCTTACTGAGCGGGTGGTCCCGGGTTCGATTCCCGGCGCAGGCTTTCGTTTATTCGATCCTGTGGTACTGAAATGTGCCCCTCACACATTGCCACAGCGACACGAGGGGTACAATAACCTCCTGTAATGCTATTCACTACAGTGATTAGGAATAAAAAAAAAATTGAACGTAGATGTCAACAGAAATGTCAACTAAAATGCTCTAAATTGGGACACCATTTCTTCGTCCTAATAAGTCCTAACCAGAAAAAGCCTTTTAATGCATGTTGACGTGAATTAAGTCTCAGGAAGACACAGGTATATTCGTCGTCTGCGACCCAATGAGTGCGACCCAATGGCTGCCACCTTTTTTTGCGACTAGCGTCATTCATTCACGGAACCACCTGTCGCGGACGTCACACAAATGAGCCACCTCAATGGACCACTGAACAGCAATATAGAGGTTGTGAACCGGCGGTAGTCCGCAACTTGTACGTGAGAAAACACACAGTGCCTTCTGTAGCGTTACGCCCATATAGGACTAATAGTCTGGCGCCTTCGTTTCGCGGGTTCGAGAAGCGGACGGTGTGTATTTCGCAAACTCTCGTGACCGTATACAGGCGGCGTAGATCAATTCGAATGGTTGACCTAATCGATTGGCATCTATTGACAATGGCGATGAACACATTTTACGCAAATTATTGTTGTGTGCCCATCCGGGGCAGGGGAAAAACCGCACTGCATATCAGACGCACAGGCCACTAACAGCACAGCCGACGAGGTACACCGGTCCGGATAATCCAACGCAAATTAAATTCCACACAAATAAGGAATCGAACCCAGGATACACTGGACCGAATAGCGACATATGACACAAGTAGGGGTACCGTGTGGCGTAGTGGTTAGCGAGAGAATACACCCGTTGTCGCGGGTTCAATTCCCGGTCGAGACCCTCTCCCTCACCTAACATTTATCGAGCGAGATAAATTTTCTTCGCGCGCATTTATTCGGAATGGACGTAAAGACGTGATTAATCAGACTAACCCAGTCGGTATTGCAACCGACTGAGGTGCGAGTGATCCCGGGTTCGATTCTCAGTGCAGGCTCTCCTTTATTCGAACAACTGGTGAAAATGTACCCCTCAGACATTGCCTGAGCGACACGAGAAGTACAGAATCTCTTGTAGTAATTACTAATTGTTTTTTAAACCGAGTCTGTACGTTGTCAGGCACATGTTTTTTTTGGTTTATTTTCAAGTTGCAAAAAAGGTGTACAACGCTTTTTTTGGCCCCTGGCCTCAACTCCGAGAGTT
>JAUJYS010002076.1:0-15613 GCA_033995665.1 Melogona broelemanni
CACTTGTGTGTAGCCACTCGCCGGTGTTTGCTCCGCTTTCGAAGGGATACTAATGGGAGCGAAAGCAATTTGCGGTTAAACGTCTGTAAGCCTAGCGAGGTAGGGACGAGGAAGTGACAATTAAAGGAAAGACATCTTGTATTGTCATTCACAAACTATAAATTGTGCTTGAATAATTTTGAACATTAATTTCTTACTAATAAAAAACATTCTAACCGCAAACTGCTTTCGCTCCAATTAGTGTCCCTTCGAAAGCGGAGCAAGCATCCATGAGTGGCTACACACACGAGTGACGCTGTCTCCTTGTTGACACTTCATGCTGCCTTCGATCTTGTTACAATCGCGATAGACATTTGGAACCGCCAACACATATCGACTAAAATGCTCCGTGTGTGTGTACACATTGCGTATGGCGAAGGAAAAGGTGGTAGTGGGGAGGGGGTGGCGCATACTCGCTCGCTCCTCTTGCCTGCAACCTCTGCATGTGTTCAGGTAATTTGAGATTATCTGCGAAGATATTCGCTCTAATGTGGCCCTCGGGCTGACGGACCAACTGGCCTCTCTTCGGCCACAAGAAGTGAAGTCCTAGCTTCGAATACTTCCATTATGGACGTGATAGTTCATTGTGAGCGATCGCTGGCCAGGAATTCGGGCATCGACAAAATTTGTTATGATGCTTTAACCGAGGAAGGATCAAATAAAATCTGACATGCAAATTCCTCGCCTCTCTCGTTTCATATTTGCAAATTGTATTTGATGGGGCACGACGTGAAATTTGTACAAGGGTCGCCACAAGTCAGGCGTGTGGAATTGAACAAAAATAAGTGTTATGAACTCTGTTGGCCACCACAACTCTTCCTTGTCGTATTAAATCTGCTCAAACTCGGGGCAATTTGACAAATAAATCAATTAGCCACCTGCTGTCTATATAACTCCAACGTAAGCATTATACACCCGCGGCACACGGAGTTTTATAATTTTATCTCTAAGATTAATATCACGTTAGGAGAGAAAGGTATGGCAAATAATACAGTTGCATTTGATTGCCTGAGAGAAAATATTCATTCAGCAAAAATATGCAATTTTGTTTTCAAACTAAAGGATCAATATTTCCACTTGTCCGCCTATAAACCCTGAGCTTCCATTAGGGAGTCCAGAGCTTAGGGGTGGATCCTGCAGTCTGCCTATTCCAGCTGCATCCCTCTTCCCTTCCCTTTCCTGCCCCTCACATCACGAGGGTGCAGTATTCCTGTAGTGCACTAGGCGCTACGGTGAATTAAAAAAAAATTAGGACATTGATTTTGAATCCGAAAGACTAATAATTTTTTTATTATGCTTATTTTGCTATGATACTGATTTTGCCAGTTTGAATACACAGTAGGCAGTGTGCATCCTCGTAAAACACCCCCATTTAACTTCAGTTACATTTTCAAAGTTCCCCCCCTACCATGCCAGGTGCGGATAAAGACTAATTATCTACGTCAAACTTAATCATTCGCGTTTGGTTTCACAATTTCATTTCGTTTGTTAACTACGATACTTGACGTAAGAGTTAACGTCCGTTTCTCCTCCACAGGCAAATTGAAAGTGACGGTTGGCGCATGGTCTCTCTCCCTCGTCAAGGTGCCCACACCCCGTACGCAACTGGCGGCTGATTTCTCAGTGAGTATTTTTTTGTGTGTGTGACCGTTTCAGTCCTGGCTGGATTAACAGTGTGTCGCGGATCAACGTCAAGTCTTCTTGTCGAGTGCGAACCAATGTTCAAGTCTGCTAAGTAACATGCACGATTGTCCGGGCCACCAACAAAAAAAATATATAGATGTATTTAACCAACTTGAGTCCTCGCCCCCATCCGGCTCCCCTATTTAGCTTTACTTATTCATGCGTGACACCGTTTTAAATTCCAATCGGTCTTTGTCAAGCAACGGTTTAAAATAGGAAGGCGAACCACAACTAATAGGCGGGGCCGGATTGAGATAGTAACTGGTGTTTCCAATGGGGGAGGTGGCAGTATTCGGGCGCGCGTTTAAATTTGTGCATACTTGATGATAGGAAAAAGTTAAGAAAATCCACTCGCAAAATTGGAACATTTTAGCTTTTTTTTTTTTTTGTTCATTACGGTTTAGTCAATTGAGCCGCATTGACTTTTCAGTGGAAAAACTTATTAATTGATAAAGCTAAAAAAATACCGCGGAAACTCGGAAGCCTTTTTGGGCCTCATCAATTAACAAGCAGTGGTTACCGCGCTAGGAGAAATATAAGCGATTTTCTCCGCAATCCTTAACATAAA
The DNA here is from genome assembly GCA_033995665.1 of Melogona broelemanni. Taxonomy (NCBI): domain Eukaryota; kingdom Metazoa; phylum Arthropoda; class Diplopoda; order Chordeumatida; family Chordeumatidae; genus Melogona; species Melogona broelemanni. The sequence goes on from JAUJYS010002076.1 coordinate 2,291, forward strand.
CATAAATGTATGTGGGATGACATGAACGCAAAATGACTCTGGTTTTGTGGCGCATGCTGGACGAAAGGCACGTCAGGCATGCATGCGTGATACATGTACATTGTGGTATTTGGTATGGGAGAGCGGACGATGGGGCGATGAGGCTGCCTGTATCGGTGCTGAGTCTCTGCTGGCGGCCACACCTAATGAGATTGACTACTTTTTTAATGAGTGCTATAAGATCATCCATCAAGCTGGGAATTCGTGTAAACAATACAGGTATTTAAGGTCATTGGCGGCACCTCATTCATCACCGCCGTTCACTCGCGTCTGTCAACCGCCTTCACCCAAACTCTCTCTCTTTCATTCTATCTCTGTTTTTCCTTTGCCAGCCTGCCTGACGGGACTTGGTTGCTTTTCTTATTCAACTGGCTCACCTCGTCTCCGTTCCTGCTTAGTCGTTTCCTTCGATCTGCATGCACCAGTTATTTTCTAAGAAAGTGATGCGTTGTCTCCACTTTAAATAGGGTGGCTTGATCTCAAGATTATAAAATTAGAATATGATATTGGAATGATTTCAAGACGTTTGTTTGTACGTACCGATGGCTCAGTTTGTATGGCAACATCCTACGAAGCAGGCGGTCCCGGGTTCGATTCCCGGCGCAGGCTTAAGTTTATTCGTTAGCCTGGGGTACTGGCGTCACCCTTGAGCTTTCTATTCCAGCTGCCATTCCCCTTCCTTTTCCTGACCCTCACATATCTCCATAGAGACATGAGGGTGCAGTAATCATGTAGTGCACTAGGCACTACGGTGATTAAAAAAAACGACTTTCATTGATTAGTCGAAATTGACCTTTTTCAGACACGATGGAACGTAATAACTCAATAAGCTCTTGCGCCGCCACCCAAGCTGATTCATATTACAAGCTAGCGGTGTAATTGCTGTAGAATAATTTGACATGGTCCCTTCGAGCGGGCCAAGTTGCCACCCCCCTCCCCCTCCCCCTCCCCTTCCTCCCTTCCGGGGCAAAGGCACGAGGCACGATGGACCTCCTTCCTCTGTGCCTGTCTGCTTACCTGCACTGCACCCAGATGAATGAGGCTGCTGCAGTGCATCACTCAGCTCGATCTAATCTCACGCTGATTACTTTAATGGGCATCCATTTTGTGTCGGTCGTAATACAGTTGTACAAGATCTCGTTAGAGAGCGTTTTTACTCCGCCCACCACCCCCTCCTTACAATATATATGGCACACGAAGAAAGTGGAGTGTATTAGCGGAGGCAAACAGCGTCCATCATACTCACAACACAGGTGTGTATTGTCTAGTTGGAAGATGCAGGCATGCAGGTGGATAGGTTGGAGAGGAGGGGAGAGGGAAGGGGAGGCAGGTAGCAGCTTACATTGTCTCTCCATTGTTTGCAAGAAAAATGGAAACTGTTATTAAAGCTCTTTGGAGTGCTCGCATAGAATACGGGCGGAGCGTTAATCTCCATCACAATGGACACGCTCTCGACGGCTCCACCACCAAAGTTGGCGTAGTAGCGAACTCGAAAAACACCCACCCCCACCCTTCTCCTTCATTCTGCAGTGGTGGGACTGAATCATAGAGACACACACAGCACCCCCTTCGCCCATCATGATCTGGCGCGGGTTAACTGCCTGTGCTCAGATAGACGTTTACCGCTTTGTTAGCGTATTAAGATGGGGGTCAGCGATAACCACCCTGCTGGTAAATTCCTTCGGCCTGTTCCTTCTGGCCGTCTCGAGTCGACGCCACCGCCGTGGTCTCTCGCGCCCGTCCTCGTCTCTGCTCTTCTCTCTCCGGAGCCACCACCACCAACACCACCAACACCAACATGCTCATTAGTGGCAGCCCTGAGTGTGTGCGGCGGTCGGAAATGTGTCACACTCACGTCATCGGACGTGCTGGACCCCCAACCCGCGGCCTTTAAACGTCACCATGGTGGCATCCAATCTGAAATATGCTCAAACAATTAGCGTATGATCATGGTCAATGAGACCAAAGAGTAGTCTTCTTCCGTCTAAAGGTAGCAATCTTTAATAAAATGCGTTTTGAACGCTTTCCTTAGTGGACTCGTAAATATCTACAGAGACGATAATTTTGCACGCGATTGGTGGTGGTTGGATTCTACATTGGAATTTTCAGTAGACATGTGCAGAGTGGATGCAGCTACCGCGTACGCAACTCGTGGACGCATGAACGGACGTTGTCTGGTAGTGTCAGCGTCAGTCTGATTAGAAACAGGAATGTCGGTCGTCTCGATCGGGGTGGGATTCCTGTGGGTGTTGTTTTGGAGAGCCTCGTCTCTGTGCTGGTGGGACTAGGTGGTTGGGGGAGGGAAGGGAGTGCTGCCATTCCAGTGGCTCCTAGATTCGTTGTCCCAACTGGTAAGTGAGCCAGCTGCTGGCAGTCGATGCGGATGAGGTGAAGGACGATGTTGAACGCTTTCGAGCCATCATCAGTCATTGTGAGACCGGCGGCGAGAACAGTGATCTCGTTGGCTGCCCGACTGGCTGACTAGCTCGCCACCGTCATCATTGTTTTGAGTCGGAACTCGCGCGTCGTCATCATCGTCGCTGCCGCTGTCGTGAGCTGCCGGTGAGCGAACCGAGTGAGCGAAACGAGTGAGCGAAACGAGTGAGCCAGCTAGCCAGCCAGGCAGCCACCAGTCGTCGTGATCAATTAGGAGTTGGGACAAGCGCGACCGACGCCATCAATCCATCATTTATTGTCACATCGTGACGCACCGAATAATGCTGTGACCCACGGAACCACCACGGAAAGCCGGTTACTCCGGAGGCGGTGCGTGTAGAAAAAAAAAAAGAAAAAATCATAGATTATTTGCTGCTCTGACCACAATGAGAGAGAACCAGCCATGGTCTATCAACACTACGCATTTTTAGTTGTGCCTGATTCTGATTGGAAGAATAATATTAAAAATGTATTCGCGAAAGTTAATTTTTTAAATAAGAGTTACGGATAACTGTACACCCTTCACCGCGCCCTTGCCATTTCACTGAAATTTTGTTTCTTTATGTTCGGGAGATGGTTTAAAGTTGTTTCTGTTGGGACGGATAGTATGAATATACTTAAAAGGTCTACGTAGGTTGGTGTACACACACAGTGAAAAGAGTGCAATGCAATTGCAACGCAGTGAGTGTCCAAACTGCGATGTTATTTACGATTTCCTGTGGCAACAGGTATCGGGGACCAGTTGAGAGCCTGCACCGCGCACAACCACTATATATTAGAATTTTTCCACCTCCCATCACCACCTTCCCTCCTCCACTCCACACCCCATGTCATCGGGCTAGTTCGCTCGCTCGCCCGCCACCCATGGCTATTCCTGGAACTAACATTCAAAAAGTGTTCACGTACAGTGTTGGGTTCCTTCCTTTTGAAAAGAAACCAGTTCCCGTTACTGTTCCTCAAAAATAAAAAAGAACCTTGGCGCTCTTAAGTTCCTCAAAAAAAGGAACCAGTTCCTAGGAACGGAACTTTTCCGTTCCTTTCCTACCCAGCACATTGCTCGTGCTCGTCAATGGCTTTCATGGAGTTGTTTGTAATTAAGTGAGCCAATTAGAGTTTTTAAGAAACGCTTTCGTTTTCCGTGTGCACAAATCCATTTTTATTTCATTTCCCGCGCAGCAAGCGAGTTAAGAATCGATTAAGTTGAGAACAAACTCATCCGAAATATTTTCTTCTCGTCTTTAGCTGGTTTTGTAGCATCCTTGTTAGTACGCCCACGCATGGACAATGCTAGTGTCGTCCTCCCTTAATATTATTGCTTGACGAAATGAGGAGTTGCTGCCTTCATATCGCTATACGAGTGCACTTTTTAATTAAGATTGGTTTTACACGCGTGCACCAGAACCAAGCCAGACTATGACGGAATGAAGTGACAGCTGCGCGAATAGTGAAATTAGACCATTTTTAATTTTTTTTTTAAAGTCGTTGGTTTAAATTTATAATTTCAACATCGCTTTCGTTAACAACTATGTATAGGATCTAATTGATTAACGAATCATGGGAAACGATTGCTTTTTATCTCGGTGGCGTGATGTTGTCTTGTCCCTTTCCTCTTCGATTCGAGCGAGCTCGTGCGAAAGCGATCTGCGCTCGTTTTCAAATAGATATTGGTTCCCATCATTTTGTTGTCGAGTGTATAAACGGCGCGTCCTTTATCCGAATAAAGAACACGCGTCCCTCTTCATTCTTGGCTAAATGGAACAATGGACGCGATATTTTTGAATAGCTTCATTTTTATTGAAAGCCGACGTGAGCCCGATTGCGCGAATAGACAATTTGCGTGTAGTGGTGGTTGCGCTGCTCACTGCAGCACCCCTGCAGCGATCTACTGTACCTTCGTCTCTAGTCCACATTGCATGGAGCCACTTTTCTGGCCAATATTTTTCTTATTCTCCGACGGAGTTCCTGAGAGAGATTGGCGAACGAACGTTCGGTTCGGTGTTCGGTGGCGTGCTTTGGGCGACACAATCAACATTTTTTTTTTTCTTAACCGAATTAAAAAGCGTGTATATGCAGCTTTTGTTTTACCAAAGCACAATGCTCTCTTCTTAACGCACGCGTTTTGGTTGGTGGTGGTGGGGGGAGGGGGGAGGGGGATATTGGGGCTGGGAGCTGTTTCCCTCCATTTCTCTTTCCAGCTAACTGGTTGCTGACGTAGAGATTGGTTTCTCCTTTCTTCTCCTCTTCGCTTGCTATCACGTGATGTGAACATTAAAGTAGCGAAATGCTTAAATATTATGAATCCTCAATTCCCCGCTTCATATATCGACCGAAGATAGAAGCCCTAGCCTGCTTGATGCTACATTAATTATATTAGTACTCCTCGCATGCCTTCCTAATTTTTTTTTCCCACAAAATATTCTCTTATTTTATTTCAAATTATGAGCAGTAGATCCAATGAAACTGTCGGAACCGATGACGTTTAAAGTGTTAAATTATGGTTCTTGTTTTACAGCAATTCAAGGAAGGGAACAAATTGGTATTTTCTTTATATACTAATTTTTACAAAGTAGAATGTTGCTGGCTTTTTCTTAAATGTCTGACGTAAAATTTTAAGACGGAGCCTTAATTTATCTCTTAAAAGATAATAATGGAAAGAGACTGTGATTCCAAAAACATGTCGTAGTTACAACAAGTAACTTCTGTATCGTAAAAATGTAGAAGTATAATCTCTAAATGCAAAATAATCATTGAAATAAATCCAGTTCATTCAACATTTCACTATTATCCCAATAATCTCATTCATGATAAGAATTTGCAAGACTATGCACTAGCCTTCAAGTCGATTTTCAATGTTAACCATGGTTTGCTTGGTTTTCGAAAGGAATTAATTGTGGATGACCAACAAGCAGACCATGATTTTACCGATAAGCATTTGCCCCCACCCTCCTATTAGTGGTGGTCCTGGGTACTATTTTAATATTTCTCGTTTCCAAGTTCGTGTCGTTAGAATCAACATTCCTAGTCCCATTTTAGTGTTCCTCATCAATCATCTTGATTGCCGTCGAGCAAGAACATCAATGTTGACTTGAGGTAAGCCAAAATATGTTTCTATATTGGTGTGGTGATCCGTGATCAGGCACCCAAGGGCCCTGCAGGTTTAGATGTTCACCTGGGGTTCGAATGTGGGTGGGTGGGTGAGTACGGGTGTTCTTGGACCAGCTGCTCATGTCTCGGCTGTTGCTTGTCCAGTGGTCGACGCCCGAGAATATGATGGCTACGCGCGCAGTCACGAGCATCAAGTTCTTAATATGTAAACTTTACTGTATTGGTATCTTACAGTATTTACCTACTCCAAATGCGCTTATAGACGTCCACATCAAAGTCTATTGCAGGCTGTCAGGCTGGTTGACATAAGTTAAAGCTGTTGTGATGTTTTCAGGATAGCATCGAGCGAATCTGATCAGCGATATCTAATCGCCACGCTTCTTTTTTTTTTTCGTTGATTTGTTGGAACTTTTAGTACCGAGTCTCTGGCTTGGACGGTGGCGCCATGTCTGTTTCCGTGAACTATTTCAGAGCTGCCTACGAACCAATATCAAATAATGTATTATTTAAGTTACGTATGTGACTTCCTAAAAGCCGAACGCCAAACAGGATGGCGGCTAAGCAGCGTTTTTTACATTTTCAAAGTATATTGGGATTAGAAAATTTTAAAAGTATGTTTAGCAACAATTTTTTTAGTGATTACTTTGCCTTGATAATATTAGGCAACGAATTTTATTTAAATGACGTTCATTTATTTAAAAAAAGATTACGGAAACTTTTTGATCGCCCCTAATACGAGCGTTTATCGATAGACGGGAAATTCGCGATCACCAGGTGTATGAAATATCTAGAGTTTTCGGGTCACTTCGTTTGATTGGTCGGCAGTAATGGCTGGACAAGGTAGGACGAGTGTGGTGAAACCGATATTCCGTACCAACCTGCACTTTAATAATGACCCATGTGTGCACGTGCTTATTTGCTGTTTGTTTTTTATTTGCCGAAATAGATTTTTTATTGCGAATAAAGTATACCTTGATGGACGAATGTTTGTTTAGCCAATGCTTTTAATGAGCGGGGGTCCAAACTGCTGGACGAGCAGATCCGCTTAATAATCGTTTATAAACATTTTATGAGTCCTTTCCTCTTTCGATTTCTCGCATACGTGGCCACAGGTAGATATGGAATATTCGCTCGCACCACTGCCGCCGCCATCTTGAAGCTATCGTGTAAACATACACACACGACTGGCCATTTCGCTTAGACAGCCCAGAAGAAATGATAGATAATTGACGGGTACCCATATATGTTTAACCTATGGTCATAAGAGTCATCCCCTCTTTTTTTTATTCTTGTTTATGCAAGTATTATTTTTTTATGCTTCCAGACTTGCATTACATGTAATCTAATATTTTTATGATCACGTATTTTTGGCAGAGATTGGTTAGCGGTAGCCTAATGTGGAATGTCCGCTTGCTTAGCTTTTTAGCCCGCCTGCTAAGCTTACTCTTATCTGGCTCAAGCTCGTGTGCGTGCGTACGGCTGTTTGTATTATAAATACGTGGATGCACTCGTTGTTGACAGGTGACAAAAATATCTAACCCACCAACTGTTTATAAATAGGTGGATATAATTGATAAAATTATCTATTATTTGGTGAGGTTGATCCATTTATTCTGGTTGTTTATCTAGTGTGCGATTGGTTAGAAATGGAAATACATCGGGCAATGGTCGACGGAATGGTTACTGAATTATGTTGTTCAAGAAAATTCGGCAATCTGCTTAATTTACAATTAATTTTACAGTTCACACTTTTTAATTCTTTTGAATCTTAATTTCTTGTGGTATTCCAACTTTATGAAGGCTTCCACAGCTTGGCTCCGTTTTCTTTGGATCATCAGTCCTGGCTCGAGGTGATGTTCCCGGTCTGTTGCCAAAATTTAATACTCACCAGAAACGTGTCACTTGACATAAAATATTGGTGACCTGTGCAATACAAATACATTTCTATTGCAATTTTCATTCGATCAATGAATATTTTTTTTCCACTCTAAATATTTTCAGTATAAATATTTTTTTTTAGTTCGATGACGCATTGAGAAATATGCAATTTTTTTAACCAGGGGTAGGCCAACTTGATTATTTGCTGGGAACATATTTTTGGTTTCGGGGATGTATGGTGGTGCAATTATTTGAGTAGGGGGTGGGTGGTGGGGAGGAGTGACGAGGGCGGAAACGCGAATCGTGCTCGGCGGACATCCGTTCGTGCTCGGCGGCGTCGTGACTTTGGCCGCCCCCTATCGTTTAGTCCAATCGAATCCGATGCACGGTCGCCACGCAGATAAGACTTCCCTCGGCCTGCCGGCGACTCCAGAGATGGACCGGTGTGCAGCACACTGGATATCACATATTCCACTATGGTGGCCCAGTTCCATTTAAATCGTCTATGGGCTTGCTTGTGCTTGCGAGTGCTTGTGTTCGCAGCGCCACCATTTACGGTGTGCCGTTTCATCTGAAAAAAAAATTGTACGACCCGTCTAGCCCAGTCGGTATTGCAACCGACTGCGGCGCGGACTCTCCAGAGTTCTATTCCCCTAGCAGGCTCTCGTTTATTCGATCCTGGGGTACTGGTGAAAATGTGCCCCATGCATATTGTCACAGCGACACGATGGGTAAAGAATATCCTGTTGTTATATCCACTTCTGTAAAACGAAGTAATCTTTGTAGAAACGGCAACTTTTTTTGGTGGCACACGAAAAAAGTTGCCGTTTCTATCCCTAATGGTCAAGGATTACTTGAATTTACTTATTTTTAATTAGTTACTTCAACGGCTCCTAAAAAACTCTTACCACTTAAGTGAATTTTTAAAAAAATTGACACGCGAAAAATTGATAAATCGGTTAGATATTTAAAATGTTTCGAGAAATGACCTACAATAAATGAATACATTAAAATTTATTTTGCTAAAATTATTATTCATCTAAATTGAATTAAATTTATTGGAGCGACCCGCACAAATGAGCATTCCATGAGGTTGGTGAGATTAGTTTGTTCCGGTACGCTCTCCTACAGTGTACATGTACATTTGAAACACGAATAAAAATAATCGCGCGACAGTTCAAGATTTCAAATATTTATTATGCACAATTTTGGTGAAGAATGGATAGAGTAATTCATAATTGAATCAAGTACAGCAATAGCATGCACACTGTTTACAATCTGTTTACAATGGCACCATTACTTCTGCGTATGTTTGAGTGTGTGTGTGTACAAGAAAATGACAACTGAGCGTGTAAAGAAGAATGGTCATAAAATATGAACGAGTGAAAGTGGATTTGGAGAAACTAGCACACAGTCGTGTTAACTGATCCACCCTGTTGACAACAATTGTCTTTCATTTTAGGTTTAGACTAGTGAATAATTATTATAGGCGATTGTGCGCCCAATCGTATTTTTTAAAATCTAAAAGGTGCACTGGTGTGGTAAAAGATCTAAAAAATAATGCAGTGTGTCATGTGCCTATCGTTCAACAATTTTAAACCCTCGGCTTAGAAGCAAAATGTTTTCCCTGCTGCATACACTGGCAGTTATCGTTAACATCCTCGTTGTTGTCACTTTTTTTCGCCTTCAAATTATGGCAAATATCTTATCGGTGCAGATTTACGAGTACAAGAAAAGCTAAAATTGTTGAAAAATCCATGCACAATAGATAATGATTTAATCGATATTGTAAATTGCGAGAGCATCAATATTTAATTAAAATAGTCCAATCTATTAAAATGAGAAATATTCAATTTTAAAATTTGGTGAATTTGAAAATGAGTGATTTTTATGCTCATGACGTGAGGGTGGAACAATGATCGAGCCAACAATGACTGTCTAACATACAATTCTATCCACACTTTCTGCTCTTGGTCCAATGTGACGGTATCCTCATTTAACTTCTAATTTGAAAGAACATAATGCTATGAAAAAGAACATATGCTCGTTCCAAATCACCAATGTAGAAATTAATGACCATGTTGTTTTCACTGTTCAACTATATCGATGATTCTGCTGTTCTTTGTGAATTTTAGGACTCTTTAATAAGTCATAAATGGCAAAAATGTCGATGACGACACCACTTAACACCCATTCGATATGTGCATGATGAGAAAAATATGTCATGTGCTCTAGCCCAATTTGTCGAGGGGCTGCGTTGGCAAATCGAGCCCAGCAGTGTCTCCCTCATGTTGGCAGGTGGAAAAAACGGGACAGAGTTGGGGAATATTTTTGGTCTTGCTTCTATGGTTGGCTACACTTGTATCTCTGGTGTGTGAAGATTCGTTGTGTACTTTTTTCTCTATTTATTTTTTGGTACAGGGTGATCGGTAAACGGTGTTCGGTGCTGCGACCGGTTATCAACGCACCCAACGTGCTCGTCGTGAATTCACGTCTCTTAAATACGCAATTTATATTTAAACATGACTATAAACACGATGATTATAGAATCGTACGAAGTAAAGATACAGGTAGGGGTTTTGGGCCTAGGGCCACAAGAATAAGGGGAGTTGGGATGAGAAGGTCAAGTAGGGGCACAAGGGGTTGGGAAAATGGGGGGTGCGTGGGAGTTTGGTTAGAAGGGGTGGGAACAAAAACAGTGACGTCACTTTGTAGACTGGTGGACACATCATGTGATATATATATTTATAACATACGCAACCCGTGACGACGTTGCCCCCAAGACACGAGGTAACATACGAAAGACTGGCTCGCCCAAATTTCACAGAAAAGTAGATAGATATATTTCTTTCCTGAATATTTTTGTTGGCCGACTCGCGTCGTACAAGACCACGTATATGTATTGTACAAGTATACAGACACATATCTCTCGCTAGCTCTCTCTCCCCTTTCCCTTCCCCCTCCCTACCTTTCCCATCGCTACTAATATTCACGCTTGCACGCAGACAGAAGAGACGAGAAAGAAAAAACGAAAAAAAAACACATTTTTGATGCGCGCAGTCACTCTTATCCGCTCATTCCCTTTTCATAGAATAATATACATAATACGAGTTTTGGAGTGTCTGCTCATGCCTGCGCATCCAATGTCAATTTACACTTATTTTGTCCATTCACCGCTGCATGCACGTCTTCAGCACTTTCACTGTCCCCATAATATTATCATCCGTTATCCAATGAATGTATTGGACAGGGAGACCGGAACCAGATCCTCCAGCTCGACTGCACACACATTCTTTTAATATTGCTGTTCTAAAAGTAGTATTATTCAGCCAGTTGTTCGATTCGGTTTGCCGCAACTGTACGAGTATATTCTGAGGATCGAGTGTATTTTCTTTCTAGTTCAAGGTAATAAGCGGTCATCGCCTATTATTATTCCTTCACTTTGGTTCTGTTGCTCTCATCAGCCAACTCAATCAGCCAAGGTGTCCGATTTCTCGGCATCCATTTCGTTCGCGATCGAGAAGGTGACATTGTCCGCACCTTTGAATTTCAAAGTTCGTGTCGAGTCGTGACGCTGTTTCGATTCGTGCGGCCCGCCTCGTTTCGTTGGCCTAGCTTTTGACTGTACCAGTTGTAGGTGTCTACGGCCGAACCTGATAAGGTACCGTGGCGCCCTCTGCGCGGATGTTCAGCGGTTGTTCATCGGTGGCCGAGCGGTACGCTCCCGTTTGCAGCGGTGGACGCTCCGTTGAGGGGGTGGTGGTTATGTTGGTGGTGGTGGTTAAGCCATGGCCCCGACCATGCCACCCCCGTGCAGGGGAAGCGATCCTGCCGAGGACAGGGACAAGCCGGACAGACCGGCCGTGCTCATGTGCATCTGCTGCGAGGAGACGCCGAACGAGCCGGCCATGGACATGGGCATGCCGTTGCCGTGCTGGATGTAGTGGGACATGCCGGAGCCGTGCAGCTGGGCGCCGGCTGGGGAGAAGCTGGAGAAGCCCTTGTCTTGCAGCGGCCCTTTCATCATGGCATCTTGGATGGAAGAGAGGCCTCCGCCCATGCCGCCCATGCCCATGCCGCCCAGGCCCATTCCACCCATGCCCATTCCGCCCATGCCCATGCTGCCGAGGCCCATACCGCCTAGGCCCATGCCCATGGAGCCAAGACCGCCTTTCTTGTTTTTCTTGCTTTTGGAGGAGAGTTTCCGGTTTCGGGTTTGGATGCCTTCCTTCTTCATGGTCAGGGGTCGGTTTACCTGCAAGCAGACAAAAAAAAAGGTATTTATTAGATTGGAGGTCGGATTCAACAATTTCAATTTTAATGGGACCTCAAAATATGTCATTGGAAAATGCTCTCGAAATTCGTGGCGTGTGATTTGTATGGACCGTCAGATATCTGTACAAGACATATTTCTAACTTTGAAAGGTAAATAGCAAAATAGACGTGGGCATAAGGTTAATTTTTATTAAGTAGACTAGCACCAACCCTCTTTGATGCTTTTGATGACGATGAGCGAGCGAAATGAATAAATATTTACTTTTGTGCATGAGTGAAGAAAATCGACGGAATAATTAGGAATCGTCAAATTATAAATTCTGTCGTCGCTACGCAGCTTTACTTATTTATTCGGTCTCCATTCGGTTCTCTAATTTGGTCTTAGGTGCACCGTGCACGTACACAAATCCTGGAAAATGTACGTGCGTTCTAAGGTGCGTCAAAAAATGAAAAATTATTATTATTATTAATAATAACAATATTAATAATAATAATAAATAACAGAGAAGAAAATTGTTTGCGGGGCAATATTTTGTTGGCTTATTTCAGTGCCAAACCTGAAAAATATCAAAACAAGACGCAAGTAAATATTCGAGATATGGGTCTATCGTGTGATAAATTTTTTATACTTTTAAGCACATTTTACATTTAGCCATTGAATATACTGAAGGCTACAGAAAATGAAAGCGTATATTCCGCGTCTGCCCAAGGCGGTCCTCTCTCATATCGTTCCATAGCGCGTGCCGTGTTGGACGCTAGTTGACATCGCCACCACCGAGGGAGCTACCAGTCCACGCGTATACCCATTCACTGAACTCAGCCCGCGTGCATGACGTGGCGGCCTGCCATTATTCCCCTCCCTCCTCCATTCGACCACCATTCACCACCTTATCGCCAGCGATGATCGTTTTGCGTCGGGGCGCGTTTTCCAATACAACAACAACAACGGTTGTAAGCGGCGGCATTAGCCCCGGCACCCAATTTAAAATTACTGGCATTTTTATTTTTTGCTCATTAAGTAAAGTGTTGTTTGTTCCTGTTGCGGTTGCGCCCTGCTCTTCACCACTGCCTGTTCGCTCGCTTTTCTCTCTCTCGACCCTGTGTACCCCCCCCCCCCCCGTCCAGCTAGCTATGTAGACCCCATCTCGTCCGTCTGTTCATTTTCTCTAGCCTTTGCTCCGAGTCGGGCCAAGTAGTGTACCAAATCAACCAACCTTCCACCCCCCTCCGTAAATCGTAAAACTCATGTTGGGTAAATAATTATTATTATTCGTGGAAAAGCGCCGTATGCGTGCGTGCATATGTTTAATTCGAAAGATCCTCGGTGCGCCTCGAGCAGACACAATTGACGTTCAGACAATACTTGTGATCGTTTGTGTCTTTATATTTTCTACGTTTTAGAACCACACTTGCCGGTTCCTTATTAGTGCATTGGAAAAAAAAAAATCCCCGCAAAAGATTTCGCCCACAATCCCACTTCCGAAAATTAAACACAATTTTGGAAAATGAACAAGCTAAAAATAAATGATGAGAGATCCAGGACAGGACTGGACTTAATCGACGAACTGAGCTGGCGAAGCTCCAAGCATA